>DWTF01000288.1:0-13295 GCA_018250225.1 Udranomia kikkawai
ATATATCAAAATGATAGACATATCTTTTAGATTTGTATCCTATAACGCTTGTATTTACGATCATGATAAAGAACATTAAATGTAGGAAGACTTATCTGGACGCAGGACCTCACTCGGTACACAAACGTAATAACGTTAATGATCCCGACTAACAACAACAGTATTGGTAACTACAACAAACGCACATCCACGAACCGAAAGTTTCCCAGGAAAAGAAATTAAAGGAACAACAACCATTATCGAGTTGGCTCGACCTGCGAGCACGCCAACTGTCATAAAGAAAATTAGATATCCAATAACCGAACGAACGGAACAAGTTGAGAATTACACGACGAACGGTATTGTTCGCGGCAATACTTTTGTTAATATTAATGGAAGTTATTCCGAGTTTACTTGAGTTGCTACAGAAACAAGTTCGCCTCTTGGAGTTCCAGGATTTACTTTACACATTAATATAGTAAGTACCGTAATTGAGTTCTGTTATCAGAAATGTGGTATAAATGTTATTTGAAATATTGTTTGAAAAGGGGAATGCATTTCAGAACAAGCAATGCAAGTAAGATACACGTGAGTAGGACTTATGATCCATTAGGCATCCGATGTTCAGAAATTGAATTAATTACTTAATATAAGGTAGTTTGTTCATTTTATTGATTGCATTATTTTAAAAACAAACGAATGAGTAGTTTAATTTTAAATTATGCAGTTGAGTATAAAACGGTCTGCTCTTTGAGCCAAATATTCATACGATACATCAAAAATTTAACTTCTGTAATATAAAACTGAACTGAGTATAAAACTGAACTTCTGTATTTCAGTATGTCTGTTAAATACAATGAAAGGACCGCGCCTACTCATTAACAATTCCAAGACATGAGTAGACAGGCATAAATTACGGCTAAGTCCGTAGTTTGCCTTGTCCGCTGCCGTAAAGGGCTGGCGGGTCGCATACCCGGCTCGCCCGCGCAAGTGGCCCGCAATATGTTTAGATACACCCCGCGCCACCCGCTCAAATTGTCTGCGTCTTAGCGTAATTGAATTTATAATGGGTTAGTTTAGAAGATATTTAGTGTTTTCAATGGGGTTTAATGGATTCAGGACCAGTTTAGGTATGTTTACCCTGACGACTATTCCGTGTTTAATATGTGAGTAGTTGGAAACTTCACCCCTTGTGAAGGTCCTGGGGATGTAGAGCAATCAATTATACGTTGTTAACTGCCAAGAGAAGATCTTCAAGCACACGCTCCTCGTTATCTAACAATTACATATCATATTACCTGGTAGAATTTAACAGTTAATTTCAAGCTTGTTAAATAACTTCAATTCGTCAGTTGCTAAGTTTCAGATACTCGTACTTTTACGAGAAATCTGTTATTTTAGTGTTAGCATCATTAAGGTTGATTTTATTGTAGAGTCAATGCCGGGTTAAATTTTAAGTTTTGCAATACATCTAATACTATTGTTATTATTTAGAAATAACTCAAAACACACGTATATGGGGTTATTACGTTCCATAATATAAAAATATATACCGTTAAACAGACTTCCATCAAGTAATGATATTAAGGTTTAAAAAATAATAAGTAAACCTAAACCGTACATAGACAGTGAATTAGGCAATGTTAATTATAAAACTAAGTAATTCAATAACTCAATGATTCTAAGTTAAACTTAGTAGTTAATACGATATAACGTTCTACGCTCAGAAATAATTGCCCTCAATATAAGACAAATTGCTTCCATCAGCACTATATTCCATGTTTTATAGTGCAATTATGCCGTGTCCTTACCAGGGGGATCTGGGGATTAAAACGAGCCCTTGAAATATGGCGGCAGCAGTCACCGACTTATGAAGGCTTGTGAGATTAATTCGAGCAGGAACGAAATTATCATGGTTATTGGACCGGAAAATTCAAAACCTCGTTTGGTAGAGCAAATGAAATTTAACTAAATAAATAAATGTTTAGAATTCAACAAAAAATATTTGTCTTCATCGTCTATCCCTCGATTGTTGTATCGTATATATGTTGTCGTACCATATATTGTCGTTAGTATAATTAATTAAATTATAATATTAAACCAACGCGTAATATTATAATACAAAAAGGAAAATATTTCCTGTATAAATAATAACCAGTAGTAATCGTATCTTAAGTAAGAATCTTAACAAAACTTTAACGGTAAATATGAAACTCTATACCTTGGTCTCCTAGATATAATAAATCAAAGAGATGCAGAAGCTGAAACCATAACCGAATTAGCTGATTAACACCATAATACTACAGGCACTGACTGCGGACCAACCATTAGCATTATTGCTCATAGTCTAAGTTCCGAACCAGCAAACTAAAATAAGATTGTTTATTTAGCAAGAGCGGAGACCCAGCTGGGCCTTTGATTAAACAAGATAGTGTTTCTCAGAATATGTTATTGAGCACAGAGATTTCCAATACTGTCATAACAGTTAAGTCCTGTACTAAACTGAAAGCCTAAAGAAAATAGAATTACAGAGGCACTTAGCGCGCACCTGCACAAAACAGTTTGTTGAAGATAACAATAAAAAATCGGACCATTATAAATAATAGCATTCCGAGACAAAATCTCATTTAAATTCAAACATTGTTATATATTACAAAAAGCTCGTATTCAACATTAACCTAATATTTACTTTGATCGATGTTGGTACAGACACAAACAGTCATATAGTTAGTGAAATTAAACAGCGCATAAACATTTTGAAAGACCGCAACCAAATTTAATTGAACTCTGTCCAAATATTAGCTCTATAAACGAACTCCGTCCGTCTGAAACACTAACTGGATAACTGAATGAAGATATTCATCACAAGCGGGACGCTAGAGGCGTCGTGGCCAACGGAGCCACCATTAGCATTATTGCTGACACCGGTTCTAGCTCAAGTTCCTGAAACTTGCTGCTACAGATAATAAACCGAGCGATAAGTATTAATATAGCCACAGCTGCTTTCAGTGAGTAATTATTCACTCCATTCAAGTTATTGTTGATACCGTTATGTAGAACAATAAAAAAGACTGCACAAAAGACAAAAAGCAATTTGTAAGCCACAAATTTTAAAGATGATACAAATGATTTTACCTAATTTTAAAAAGAAGTAAACTTTATTTTAGTGCTATTCTTAAGTCATGCTTATGTCAATAGGAATAAAAATCAAAAGAAAAAATAAGTCGATGGAATACTGACAAGTTCAATTTTACTTTTAACATAATAAGGACTGGCAGCGTCTGTAGGGTCAATCCGTTTCACCCTTCGTCAGTGTTGCTAACTGAACCAAAAGGGAACAAACGCTTTCAGTTTTAAATTCCTCCATTAATTAAAGACCTTCCAATTAGGCCCGACACGATTAAAGAAGATATAAAATTCGGCTAACCGATAGAGTGGAAAATGAAAATGAAATGAGGCATCAGTGGAACGGTGCAATCACGCTAATGGAACGGGCCGGACAATAAAATCATTCAGCCGATGTAACCCGAAACCGCGGCCCCCGCGCGATTACACTTACTCTCACTATCGTGCTTGTTGCTCGAATTATAGCAGTATGTATTTAAAGCAAAATATTAAAATCTTTTTACTGGTTTGTTTGCTCTTAGAAATCATCAGCGATGGTTGTTATTATATCGTGATTGAATCTGTCTTCTGGGATTCATAAAACATCGTAAAAGTTAATCTCATATCATAAGCAGTTTATTAAAAGTTAGATAAAATACACCAGATTAACTTTCCTAAAAAATAATAGGAGTATAAAGTACATATTGTACTATGAAATTGTCTCAGAATAAACTGAACACAGGGTAACGGCTTTAACAAGAATTTCTCAGGCTTTTTATATGTAAATTGCTCCCCAAAAACGACCCGAAGATTATGCTGACATTGGAGAAACCTAGGCTCTTATGGGGCAAAATACCGATTAAGTGAAGCCTCGACTGGGAAAAAAACTAATTTGGAAGGATAACGACGTTTACTTTTCAAATCCTTGGCTCATAGCTACTGTTATTTGATTTTAAAAGGCTCTAACAAATTTCTCGACATTTATAGTAATCACCTTGTTTTTATTGCAACAGAAGACTCTAAGCAATTTTTTAAAATAATGACCATCGAAAAAACATATTACCTACATTACTTATTAGTTCACGTATGCTTGACTATCTATTTTGTGAGAATTGTAACTTACTAATCTGAAACCTCGTATTTGGCATTCGTCACTAACCGAATAACTTAAAATAACTAAATAACTTAACTCAACTAGCACATTGAGACAACATCGATAAGATTGAAACAACGTTGAAAAAGATGAACATTCTAAAAAAAAGGAACATCACAGCCTAAGTGAATTCCGTGGAGAGCTTTACCTAAAGTATCTCAGAAGTAGCCTGAATAATTTATCGGACTTAACGAGGATTATTATGCCTTGGGACTATTAAAATATCATCCCCTGGCACTTCGTAAATGAATCGTTGTTTAGAGCTAAACAGATTTTCGACTAGATCAAAGTGCGTGATGGAATTAATGTTGAATTTGACTTATGATGCGGGATCGCGAAGGGTTGGCACTTAGCTGGCGAAATTTTCGAACAACGTAATGGTTATCAAATTGAATTATTAATGAAAATGGAAACTTTGAGGCCAAGAAGGGTTAAAGAAGAGGTTTAATCTGAGCTTTTAAGTGGAACTTAAAAATATCATAAGAATCTAATAGTATTTTAGTGATAACCAAGCATAGACAGATATTAAATATCTAAAGGAAACAAAACAGTACATGCGCTGGCTAATGTTTAATGTAGTACATTTTAGTTTATATTTATTTTGTTTCTCAAATGTCTTCATGCATTGAAGCATCATGCGTCAAATAATAGGAAACAAACATAAGTGCTCGGGCAAGCATATTTGTACAAGAAATATTATGTCCGTCAACTTTTACATAAACAACACGATCCTACCAGTAGGCGCACTAGCGTTTTAACATCCTCGTCATAATGACAAGATAAATGTTGAAAAATATGAAGCACAATATTTTTGTGAAGGTAACACAACAGCCGGAGTTGATGAAGCGTTCGATATCGTTCAACAAGAAAGTTTGTTCAAATAAGATATGTTAATCAGTAAGCCCAACAGTTTCGTAACCGAATCAACGGGTGAGCAGCTCAGAACTTTATATTGATTTAACGAAAAGTAATCTCTCCGCATTTTAAACTGGTTCTCGAGTGGGAGAGCTCGTCCGTGAAATCTGTCATCGACGGATTCCGATGTCGACGAGCCTTCACTGTTATCGCCCTTCCGGTAACAACCGTCGCGAAGGAAATAGCGAAAATTCTCAGATGTTTTACACACGAAATATTTGTTGGACTTGATATACTTAACAAGTAACAAGTTAAAGTCTATATAAATTCGCAACTTGTCTTCTATATCGATGCTATTTTTGTAATATCTATGAAGTAATATCTATCAAGAATTAATTTTTTTATGTTTGATCACCAAAAAATTCACGTTTGACATTCTTAAAATGTTTAAATACAAATGTTTTCGAATGACATTATTAACATAAATTCCTCATTCCGTTTCACAATGGAGGCCATTTCCAATCCTTTGGAACGTAACAATGCCACCCGGCATGTCAAAATGTCATAACACGACGCATGTACATACAAAGCGATCGTAGCTAATACCGAGCGTGTCGACAAATATACGAAAACCGTTTATTCACTAAACCTTTATTGTTATTCTAGCATTGACACTGAGTTTTTGTAACCGTGACAAAAAAGAGAGTGGGTCGTATGTTGTCGATGAAAGGGTTGAGAATGCCGAAGCAGTTGAGAGAATAGGAGATACACAGGTGTCAAGTGGCGGCATTCCTGTCAGTGGAACGTTTGCTCGTATTGTAACAGTATTGACAGAGTGCTGTCTCGTCTCGCTGATGATTGCGACAGTACCTGTTGTTCTGAGCTCGTATTTGCTGATCAAATGTTTGGGAATATTTGAACAGTGGAGATTATTTTTATGACACTCAATTTTGTATGCGAGGCAAATATTCGAGAGATCATCCAAGTAGACTGCAAAAATATTTTATATTTTTTTATTAAACTTATTGATTTAGTTATGATATAGATGTAACAAGTGAATGAGCAGATTGTAAGCGGTCACCCATAAACATCCTTAATATAAACTGATAATATAAATTAGATTAGATTATTTTAGATAGGTGGTTAATCTAATGTATCAAACTATTATTAGGCCAACTATATTACAACTTACTTTGTATTGCACCAATATCAGAAGATTAAAACAATACAAACAGAATATGCGCGCAAGAGTTTGCAAACGGCAAGTATTTGTGTTCAACAAAACAACAAAACAAAAGCCTTCAATAGATTGACGGCTTTCAATATAGCTGCAGAGACGTCGTCAGATAAAATTTTACGAACTCTACTTCGAATGGTAGCGCTAATAAAAAAGTTCATTACTATTGCACCCTTTGACGATGCACTGGCATTACTTATTTAACTATTAACACTGTTACGTACACTATTAAACACCATTTAGCATTTAGTGATGGGGTTTGAATAATGTCTGCGATTTGTCATCTGTCAACCCAGATGTTACAGTGAATTTATTCTGGAAGAAGTTCGTATACAGTTTTATGGCTTTCCGGATATTTTATGAAAAAAAAAGAAAAGAAATAAGACATCGATAAGGTCTGAAATCTTATTTGCTCTTGAGGTCTAAATATACATCAACCAATTAAATTAACACGTGGCAAACACGATCACGGTTGATTACGATAGCATCAGGCAAGATACGGATTTAAAAATAAAGCTGGTCCGATAGATACAAAGATAACAGACTGAAGTAGTGTTGCGTAGGACAGTGGAGCTGATAAAATTTTACGAGCTTCACTGCCACCTCGACCGGGCGGGTACGACTCCGCACCGGAGATACTGTTTCAAATCACGTGGAAATTTAAATAGGAGACGGGTAAGTGGTAGCGGAGTTTAAATCGGTTAGTGACGTAAAAGAAAAAGCCATTAGGAGCTAATGGGGTTTATTGGTTCAGGAAAGGTGGGTTTTTATTGCTGGCTTACTTTGGCCCGATCGATTTATCCTTTACCTACGAGAACAGGTACGAGTACATGGAATTTGATACGAGTATTTTTGTTTATCATTTTGTGCGTTGTGTTATCATTTATTATATGTATTATGATCAAAATTCACATATTCAGACATTAATAATTCTTCTTCTACGTTACCGATTTCATCATTTGAATGTTACATCCTAGTAAATAATTCGATGACTGGCAACTGGCTAACCTAACCTAACATCCTGTAGTTAACTACATGATTATGTATGGCCTAATAAGAGCCTCGCAACACTTGTTTCCTTGCTTAATAATCCCACATGTTTTATAAATCTCGATATATCATGAACTTCGGAACAAGTCCCGACGTCAAAATAGAAATAACACTACTTTATTCCGTTTACGAATGGCGTGTGCGAAAATACTGCGCATGCAACGCGACGGACGATGTATTTTAAGAATGCACACGCTTTATAAACTGCGAGCGAGGAGCAGGTGTGTATTCTCAAATCTGATCAAAAGCTATATAATATCCGCCCGGATCGAGGGGAGCTGCAAATTTATTTACAACAACCGTCCGTTCCCAGATTCACTCGCTGACTTGAAAGAAATTTGTCAGAATTGCTTCCTTTCGTAGTATTAAGGTTCTTGAGACCGTGTTTTAAAATTGTTTTCTTCCGATTGGGACGTGAGTTCAAATCCTTCGTCGACTTCTGATTTATTAGTAATTGTAACTCATAAGTACTTGGTTCGATCGAAGTATTTGCAATAATAATGTTCCTGCTGTTAATATATTTCTCTTTACTCGGATTACGAATGCATGAGCGGGCATCAGCCGCCAACAACGTCTAGATCAGATTCCTATATAGTTCACTGTATTATCTTTTGGATACAATTGTTTAAGCTCCCTAAGCTCCTTAAGCTCCACAGGATGCTGTCTATGCATAAACTTTTACGTTTGTGATAACAGTAGAAGATGTCACCATACAAAACTTTCAACACGAGTCGGTTTATAACACTCAATACACTTACCACCCTTGCACGCTGTCTATTTTCGGAACCGACTTGTCACTTAAGCTTTCAAAAGCAGATGTGTCACGCTAAAACGCAACGCCCGCACACACTTCCTTTACGTAACAAATTCAAAATTCACATTCGCATTTACATAGAGCAAGAACGATGACAATCTTAAATAACTGGGGAAAACCGCACGAATCTGTTCCTCGACCAAACCAAAAGCAATTGAAATGGATATTAATACCGTTTCGAGAATCCGTTCCGGCGATTCCTGTGAAATTCCTTCGGTAAAAGTAACTGGTAACCGATCGAGGTTATTGGGGACGATCCAAAAATACATTTTCAGTGTCGACCGCACTCTCGTAAATTAGTTGGATGGATTGACACGACGACACGACGACGCGACACCGACACCCGTCTCTGGTGATGTCGGGGGCCGTGACGTCACTTAACAAGAGAAACGTTTGCGCTTATACAAACGTGTGAACGATTATTCTACTACTTTCAGTGCAGAGACAGAGTATACTTTTAGTTATTGCTTACGATTCGGCAATATACTTTGAAATGAGAATTGAATATACCAGATGATGTTTCTATCCTAAAAATAAAAACGAGGAATCACGGTAGATTACAGAACCATTACCGTGATCACTTAATTTTTTATAAATTGTGGAATAGGTAAAGAATTTTCTCGAAGATGTGTACGTAAGGACATAAAAATACAAGTTACTAAAATTTCGCCATAATTAAATAATAATGTCTACCTATTGGTCTAATTCTGACAACAAATACACGGAGCATGAAACTCACAGGATGTAGAGTAGCAAATAAATTTATAAATAAAATGTATCTTCAGTGTCAGTCGCAGTTAAATTAGCTGGATGGATAGACACGACGACACGACAACGACACTCATCTGTCGCCTCGGGCCGATGTCACGAAGCCGTGACATCATTTACGTGACACTTTGCTCTAGAAATAACCTGTGAATGGTGTTAAGACTATAATTGAGACTATTTTAATTATAATCTCGCAACTCGAACGGTCGAACCACAGCTATCAAACATAATTGAGATACGCTTGGAATCCAAATTTCGAGAGGCAGGAATTTCCTGACATTATGTTACCTATATCGTAGAGTCTTGTATGTTTGTTCACTTTTCTCTAGTTCACCGAATATTTTTTTACTTTTAGTAATTTAGTAGCTGATTCAATTTAATTAAAGGTGTTTTAATTACTATAATTGTATACGTCCATCATTTTATCATTTCATCGCACGCTCTGGATAATAATGTATTTCGCCATTGATATACCAACGATTTGAATCCTAACAGTTAACTAATAAAAAGCGTAACACAAAATCACATTCATGAGAAAAACTAATAGCACAGCTCACATAATGTTACAACAACCTGTATGGGCTCTAACGTCACCTTATTTGTACCTCGTTAAGTTGTAAAAACATTTATTGCCATACATAGCTTTACGACCAGCCTTTCTCATTCAACTTATACATATTAAAGTACTAGTTTATTATTTATTTAATAATCCTTTGAAATGTTGTATATTTTGGACAGTTGTAAATAGAACTGAAAATTACAATATGAACATAAACAGATGTACTTTTTGCACAACAAATTAGTATGTTACTAATCAGTTCGTGAGGAAACAAAATTTGTCATTTCAATATGTGGTAACTGTCTTGAGCTTTACAAAAAAGTTTGGAATCATCTGAAAAAATATGCAAGCACTACAGATATGACTGACTATGAACATCATATTGTTACTCCTTAGAACGGAGACTTTGAACTACATAAGAACATCCCTCAATACGTATAGATAGACGAACCAACATACATGCATATAATAATACTCAACGATCGACTATTGGACTGGTTGTAACATAAGAACATTAGACGTTTTTGCGGCGAGCTACCTACAGGCGAGAAATCCGACAACGGGCTAATGAGTTCGCGAGAGATTAATATTTTTTGTACCTCCCGTCTATCGTAGCATCTGTCAAGGTGTTGCTAAAAATAGAGAAGTGGTCTACCGCGCGGGGCGGAATGCTTTCAAACGGCCCATTGAGCGTTGACGTATGTAATTTCAGATTCTTCACAAAAAGTTGGTGTGGGGAGCCGTTGATGGATTTCGTTTTACGTACGGTTTGTTCGCTGCCAATGTAAGGTGCTGGTTCCACTAGGATAAGTCGTGGCGAATGAACAAGAAAATATTATTTTAAGATATTGATGGAAAAGCGGAGGAAGGTGTGCGGAACATTTTAAATAATTTTTAAGTGGGTACTGCTTATTACGAACGTTTTAAGATGAAGATGAAATCTGAATTGAAGTCCTTTGCTTATAATTGTATGCGTATGCAATCTTCATAATCAGAAGCATCGTATGCTTCTGATTATGAAGGTTGTGTGAAGAGTCACGCAAGGACTTCGCGATAACTTTTTAGCAATGTATTATTACGTATCACTTAACGTATCAGTGTAGTTTCAGACGGTTTTTTTGTCAGTCAGTTTTCTGTTTATTCTAAAATTATGTCCGTTTATGTGCTTTTCTTATAAAAGTTACAAGTACGACAAGTAGGTAGCAAATCTTAAAATCGTTCCCAGTCTGCGGTGGGCAGGATGGTTACTGGCGACGTTTTTAAATTACCACTGCAGCTTATTCCGACTTCCACATTTTATTTACTTTCTTTTCAAAATATAAATCCTCCGACAAAATAAACTTCAAGTACCTATTCCATTTTTATTAAGTACACATTTTATTTTCAGGTAATTGAAAAGGAATAAATTTAAGTAAGACTTCGAAATACTCGTCCCTGGTGAAGGGAAATTGTTTTCTCGGAATTAATTAGCTGAAGGGATCTTCAACAAATTAAGGCTTAGGAGAGAAAAGCTTCTTCGATTATTTTTTGTATAATTTTTTAAGTAGACGTTTTGTTTATTGAGACAATTTTACTCACCACAAAAATTATAAATTTATTATTTAACAACGCCTACTTTCTCTCTTAGTTTATCTATTAGTGATAGCGAAAATGTCTTATTTGTATCGGTCAGGTATCGTTTAATAACGATTCCTTTATATTATTATTTATTTATTTACGTATTTCATACCAGCGTCTAACTTTTATTCCGGCCCCGAAACAGAATTTTTTCAACGTTTTTTTGTGACAATATTAGTAAAACATTGTCATGTTTGAAAACACATCACATTTCAAAAAGTTCACACCCTGCTCATCCCCGAAAGTAATTCGATAGCATTCACGCGAAACTATTGTCACAAGCCGGATATATTATACTCAAGTTTTTAATGTTTAGGCAGCTCTGTCAAAGCCAGGGGAGATACTATCGTAGTGCTAATAAAAGCCACGCTTTGAAAGCATTCAAAAGCATCATAAAGGAAAGGTGTTTAAGGACAATGACGGCGGATGCTGCGATCTGCAGGCGAGGGTTGAAAAAACCCATTTGGGAACGATAACATCGAATACTCATAGAATCGCAATGCGTTATTATTGAAGTTCTTTGTGATCAAACGGTTCATTATTGTCGTATAAGTACTGTATTTAAATGCACGTTTGACGGGGGATTATTGTTGTTAATTGTATCGAATTTAAAGGTGCACGTTTCTATTCAATTTGATAACTATCTGAACCAGGGACTTACACGTATTATATAATGGTTATTTAGAAATCTAAAGACGTTTTAACAAAGTTAGGTAAGTTTGGTACAAACAAAGTAACGGTAAATTGTAATTGTAGGTAGTAATAGTGATTGCAAAAACTAGGACTGAAGGGCTACATGTGACATTTTGCTTAAAACAAGCGCGGCACGATATGTCAGTTATGACGACCAAGTAAGGAGTGATACATTGAAAGCTGCCTCGGAGCAACGGTATTGTAAGTACACGGCAAAAATAACGATTGCCTTTATTAGTAACATCTCTGGAAAGTGTTTTTATTTGAAAAATATATTCTCGATAGTATTTGAATATGGTCTGGAGATTATTTTTACGTGTTCGTACTGTGCCAATCATTCTTTTGTAAATTTATCATCACTATTTACTTATTAAAGACTTAAAATATGTCTTTCTTCAACGTTGAAATTACTATATAAGAAGTAGTTTCCACCGCAAAGCTAACTGAGGCTTCATTAAATTTTATTATTTTTATCCTATTACGTAACTTAGTTGCGTTCAAATGATTTAGATCAATGGGCAAAATTGTAGCGGCATTCCAAGGGATAGAAAAAGTAGCATTTTCCAAATCGAGAAAAAACAGTTGAATAGCGATTCCAATTTGGTCCCACGTCAGTCGATCAAGACCTGTTCCGAGCACCAAATAAGTTCACGCGAGTGTCATTCGCGGTTAGAGAGGGATAGAGGTTTGCCGCAAAATCCGCCCAAGGCCACGTGGATTTCACGTCAATCTTTTGCAGCAACAGTATCGGATTCGCAGTAAACCAATATTGAGTTTCGCGATTTATACCTGTTATTTTCGTGTACTGTGATAACGGTGTGCAACTTTGTTAACCGTATCGTACAATCCCGAGTAGTATCTGTGACAAGTTTATTCTAGTTCATGCCTCATTGAATTAAACGCCGCTTTTGTCATAAAAGTTAAATATTAATATTGAAACAAACATTCCGTTACATGACCTATACTTTTCGGCAATATTTGTGCAATAGTCTTGAAACTTTTTCTTGGGTCACGGTTATAAACCATCACTTTGTGAATTATAATGGTAATACTTCGGAGGTTCTAACAATCTGCACCTGTTTGCCAAACAATAACAAAAGCGATAAGGAACTCCTTGTAATTTGCCTGCGGTGTTTAGCTACTGTTACGCTGTTGCTACTAGATTGAAGTTCGTTGAGGTGTTAAGTTTTTAAGGAGATAAAAGGGAGAGGAAAGGATCTTGATCAAGACTACTTTTGCTTCTTTGATCAGGTCGAAGTGGAATTTCGATCCTAATTAATTTTTTTATATTAAATACTGGATTGAAGTATGAGGAAGGCACACATAAGCGAAGCGTTTCAATTCAGTCCTCAAGAGTAGCAACGCATTTGTGATCGAACTAAGAAAAAACTTCAATCCCGTCTTGGCTTGATTAACATGTGTCCATAGACGGGCTCAACCATAAACCACCAGAACTGCTTCTTCT
>DWTF01000289.1:0-13257 GCA_018250225.1 Udranomia kikkawai
GGTATAAGATTAATTTTTTTAATATCTAATTATTTCGGTAATGTCATCCGAGTCTGAACTATGTTTATTATTTCAAGTCTCTAGTGGTAAAGTTGTCAAAATATCGCTCATTTCTCAATAACGACCTGAATCATTTAATTTTTATAAAACATTGTGACATTTTTAAGATTTAGAACGTATTAAACTAAATACGTAATTTTGCAGCTTTCTATAAAATATTTGAGTAATTTTCGTTTATTTTTTGCCCAGAAACTTGAAATCAAAATTGTAATTAAAATAATATTCATAAAATATCTTAATCAGAATAAAAAACGCTGTCCTGCAAAACGTTCATATTAAGTCGTTAAATCGTTCTACAAAATAATAGGTAAGTTTCATGAAACATTATTTAAAGTACGTAGTCACAAAGCAGTTTTTATAGTTAGTTTTAACGCTAATTAGAACAACGATTCGTAAAGCGCCATTTATTTTCAAGTACACGTAGGATTACAAAAAACAAAGGCGTGTTTGTTTTATATAAAAAAGCAGAAACAATTTCGAAACACGAACACGATAACTGTTACAACGAATAACTTCCCCGTTTTGTTTTTTTTTCTGTTTTCGTGCAAAAGTGATGGCTACGTACCTATTACTGAAATATGTCGCAATATATCCCGTAATAACGGAATAATATGTTTTGCAAGATAGAATTCATATTTCATAAGCACTCATACACAGAAGATATTGCTGAGAAAATGGCACTTTTTCTTTATATCATAGTAAAGATAAGACCCCGGTTGATAGGAAGAGGGGTCGCTGACTCAATGCCAGACTCCTTTGGATTCATTCCCGAACATTTGTGTCACGCCATATTTCACTAGTGAACCGAATGAACTTTATATGCACAGAGACAAACGGATTTTATTCGAACGTATATTGGAATACACGTAGGTGAGCGGTAAGTGGTGATATTAGGTGCTACATTTTCCGTTCTATTTTAAATCTGTTCTCGAGTAGTTTTAGAGATATGGTAGTTTTGTAACAGTAAATTTTCAATGTTCTGAATGAGTCTTTCTCTCAGAATTCACTTGTTTTGGTTACTTGCTTTAGAGGTAATTTTATAATTTTTAAACATAAAATGTCCCCGAAAATCTACTAAAATGAGTTTATTAAGAGTAGTTTAGTAGTTGATTACAGCATCTGAAAGTGTTATGATCCCCATAAAAGCTCATTCGCGCTTTGGCTTAATGATAGCGCTTCGTCTCTTCATTTAATGTTATACCCGCAGGACGAAGTTGGTGATTATAATAAAAAGTTTAAATTAAACGTAATATTTTACATTTATGACGTAATTCGGCGCACGCCGCTCAAAAAACAGTAAGGAAATCTGTTGAGGCCGTATTAACATAACCGCTTTGTTAAATGGAGTCGAGATAATTTGTGGACAAAGTTCGGCCTGTAATACCTCGCAAATTGCCGGATAAGACTGTGTGAGACAACTGTTAGTTTTAATTAAACTGCTGGTTACGTTCGCGGGAAGTCCTCGAAACGAGAAAATTATTCTAATCTTATAAGCCTGTCGGTGTCCCGGAAACTTGGCAGAAATTAATATCATGCGGGTCGGTCCGCGCCGGGTGGGACATGAGTAAATACAACCGTTAAACGAGCTGAAGCAGTTTTAGATATTGCTCTGTTAGGAAAGGAGTTACAGGTAAGTCGCGAAATTGGTCTCGACGTCTGTCCAATTAAATGAAAAGTAGGTATAGGAAAGCGAAATAGCGACAAAGAGATAATCTCCAGTTTCAATTTGAGGAGCGGCGAAGGAGTGCCTTGGGAGAAGTATTTCATTAGACGTAAGAAGCAATTGGCGAGGTCAGACGAGCACCTGGGCCGTGCTGCGGCCGCCCGGTCCCACCACGCGCCACCAACCAACCAAAATACGTCTACCCGCTAACCAAGCACCGACTGAAATATTAATCGCTGTTTGTTTGTTCCAATCTATAAAAATAGATTCTAAAGGCTCTGTGCTCATTTGATAGAACTTGTAGACTTGTTTTACCATGTCAACTGTGTGTGGTATCTAACAATTAAGGTACAAAACTACATAAGTTGCTTAAATGAAGACAACGAACCAAAACCGGTTTTGGAAATATGTTTTAGCAAAAAATATGATTATTTCTAGTGATAGTTAGTTAGTTAACAGTACGAGTCAATTGAAAGTACTCACGGACAGATTGTCTTACAGGCTTGCTGCAGAATTATTGCCAACGTAGTTCGGGAGTTGGACCGCTTGTCAAACTTTGGTAATTTAACTTCAAAACAGGTTCCTGTCGGTATACTATGTCTGATTCCACTAACCACACTTTAGAAGCAACACTGTGACAATGACAACTACTAAAATTAAATCATTTCAAGGTTATCTACGAAGACGGATATTACAAAACTTTTAAGTACTTTTGTTACAACCATCACAGCTGTTTGTGCGTTACTTTAGCATACGCAGACGGCTTCATCTTTTACGCGAGTAGTTTAATTATACAGCGATTATAATTTGCACTTCAATATAATTTATATCAGAATACCTGTAACCTTATATTTTGTTTATATCGAAAAATTGTCTTCATAGCTACTTATTCGCAACTCCGTGTTTTATTTGAGTCGTTTTTGAAATCTGTGTAACAGTAATACCACGACTTCTGGAGGACTCCCTTTCAATTCACCAAAGACGTTGTTTGAGACAAAGTCCCCTAGACGCACTTTTTATTCTATATACTCTATTAGCTGACTGGGCGCACTTCGTATTTATATGCCTTAGAATTATTTTCCTGTCCCCGTTCTCATCCCCGTCCCCTTCCCCGCCTCCCTTTCCCGAAACAATGAAGAACGAATGAAAAAAATGTTTAAATTGGTTTAGTAGTTTATGAGTTAATCGAGGACATAAAGCGTGGTTCGAAATTTATTTGTCTAAAGAATAACAGGGTTTGTCTAAATAATTAGTCGATTCATAGCCGTTCGTGCTATTTGGATGAGCCATGATGATATATTGTAAAAGGTCGGAAAAAATCGTACATCTAAGTATTTTTGTTGTCTATTTCCGTTAACTCACACCAATCTCTTGCGACATGACATACGTGAGTAATTTTGATACCGAATCGCTACTTATTCTCGTTGTAATTCATAAATACTGCTCTATTCTTATCGTATCTCTTAAAAATATGAACACCCGTGTACAAAAGAGAGACTGAATCATTGCAACGTAAACAACTTATTTAAATTTGCCAAAAACACGCATACATTTATGTCACAATTTTTAGAATTTTCACGTCACAGAAAACGTTGGTACAATGCCGAAGTGAATAAAAACAGAATCATGGCGCGACTGAACCCTTTGTTATAAGCCACCGACTGTGAATTGATAATAGTCGTGCGTTCGGCAACCGTGTTTGTGTATGTTCATTACCAGGTAAAAAAGGATTTTTTTGATATATGTACATATCAATGCATGATACCTTTGTTGCGGTAAGTCTGACCAATATTGTATATACCTACTTATTTGCGGATGTTTTTCATATTTTTCGAAAATAACCGACTACTTTTTATCTGAAAGAGTATTATTATGTCTACAATGGGTTTTAAACGACCATAAATTAATGATACCATAAATATTATGAATAATATATGCTCTCATTATCGAAAAAATCTCGCATGTCGTTATCGAAAAATCCACGTTCCCTAAATCATATAAAACAATAGAAACACGTCGCTATCGCACCGTAAATTCATTTTACGCAGCTTCTCGCCCGGAGACCGACTAATTAGAACATAAATCTGTCTTAATATAAATCCGTTCTTTCGTACAAAAAAATATGTCCCATTGTACTCAACAAGTAAAAGTATAGCGCACCCTTTTGGTAGAGCTGCGCGTAGTTTCGAACTTTGAAGGGTACAACGGTAGGTGTAACGATTACGGTTATTTACGTTAACGTTAACGTAAATAATATATAACTGTCGACTATACGTATACGTCGTCGATACATATTAAATTAATAAAAATTGGCTTGGCAAAGAGGCAAAGATTAATGTTATACACTGAATTTTATCACCATACTATTCTAAGGCATAGGAAACTAATTTTCTCAATAAAAACAGCAAAAAAATGCCTATAGGAACGTAGTGCACGAAGACAAAGTGTATCTACCTAGTCCCTATTCATTAATATCCATGGAATAAACACTGCTGCTATAACTAAAAGGGGTATCGGTGGTACCGCGTACCAAACACAAGTTCTACCGCTTGAAAAATGGCGATCGCATAAAATCCGCAGTCACCTGTCGTGTTTAAATCATACGTAACATTCCCACCACATAGGATTGCGGTCGCATAAATTCGCTTTATGCCGCTTTACATCCCGAGGACAACTAATTAGGACATAAATCAGATCCATCTTTGCGACTTTACATTATCGTGAAACAGGTATTTTTTTAATACTTTCGATTACATTTTGAGTTTTAGTAGGTAGGTAATTGATTAATTTATAAGGGATGGTGAATTAATAACTATGTCAAATAAAAAAGGAAAAAAAAACTCAAATAAAAAAAATGTAAAAAGAAACCGGAAACGGATACCTCACAATGCACATTATAATAATTGTATAATTCCTTGAAGAAATGTTTTATCATCCCACAGGCCGTCATAAAGTTTTATATTTTCCACTTTCGCAATTAAGCTAAGTGTTAGTTACCTTTCATGTCTAAATCATATGAAACAATTGGAGAACACAGCGCCGTGGTCGCGTAAATTCGTTTTACGTAGCTGCAGGTTCGGGGGAGCGACTAATTAGAACATAAATCTGTCTTAAACACAAATCTCCTCTACGAGACGATTTTTACCGGTATTACCACATTCAAATATGTACCATATAAGATTATTTTAGGCATTTTTCATCATTTCTTCATATATCATGTGCCGTTAAGAAAAACGTTGATATCATTTTACAGTCAAATTGACTTTTACATTATTGACGCTTAATTTGGCGCCACTCGCATATATTTGTCTCTGATACACAGGACCTGTTTAAAGTTTAAAAAAGAATTTTATTTAAGACTTTGCGGACTATAACAGCAGATTACGGTCTGATTGCTCTAACCTGGCACCGCAAAGCAGAGTATTCTACGTCTGACTGGCATTGTCTGTAAACTATGGGAATTCCTAGTTCAATGCAGAGATGGAAGGCAAATTAGGGTGCACGACCGAGTCGTTTTCTACTGCCAACTACGAGCCAGTATAAAGTGAAAAACTCACCCGCTTTTTTAGGAAATTATTTTCTAGTTTAATAAAAAAATATTGCCAGATTTAAAGATGAATGCCACAAACTTATTACTATTGGTAATAAGTTGTCTTAGAAAAAAGAATAACTAATATTAAAACCTGATTTGCGCTTTCAAAACGGAGAAGCAAGTCATTTTAAACACTTTACTTAATATACTATGTTTTTGTTTGTGTTATTGAAATTTTATAAACGAATTTATAACAAATTATTTTAATTTCAAGGAATTTAAATTTTACATCGTTAATCAAAACCAGAATTCCAAACGGTTCTAAGTTTACAATCTATTTTAACAACTGCTAACAAAATTAAATTACAAAGTTTAAACCATCCAACAAAGACTACCCTGAGGAAAAATTGCAGCTTCTGTCAATAACTTTTAGGTTTTAATGTGATATGAGTTTTATATTCAGCTCGCATTCTGCGTTATTGCAGCAGGGTGGGATTTATGATGGCGCTCATTCTAAAATAAAGCTATTCTTTCTAAAATATTGTCATACGCTTTAAATATTTCACTTCACGGGCCCCTAGAGTGGTATTATTTAAATGAACTGAATTTCTGCATCTGTTGAAAGTTATTTTCGGGGACCTATAATTGCATCTTCAATCATTTAATACACTGTTAAAGCGTGATTAATATTAAAATGTAATAATTACTTAATGTTAAAAAAAAAATTATATTATTTCCCCCGGAAGTGAAATTATTTATCCCTGTTTTTTTGTATGTGCAATATGTACATATTTCAATACTTATTCAAATTAGAATTAAACGCAAACACAAAATATTCGCTAATTAATAAATATCTCTAAACAAATAGAACAGTAAACTGCGATACAGGCAGCCCACACAAAAAAAGAAAAGAGACATTAATTATTTTGTTAATTCCAATTATTTTGTGTTTATTACTCAAAAAACTCCATAATACCTACTGGTGCAGGTGTTGCCATTCTCACGAAGCAATTAACGTTCACTTAAGTTGAAGGGTTGTACTTGGACCTCAAAAAGGAGCCAGAAGAAAAAAGGGTAATGTGTTCTTACCGCCACTTTGTTCGTGGAAAATGTTTTTCTTTGACGTGCGAGAAACAGAAGTGAAAGTAAAGAGGAAATTAATTATTTACGGAGGATATACGTCTCAAATCATGTACACGTCAGGTTTATAATGTTTATATAATACTGCACGATGGAGGAACGTTAAATGCAAAATAAATGTGTATCTTATCGTAAATACCTCTACGTCTATCAATCTCTTAAATCTTCTATTTTCTTACAGTGTTCTGAGTTGTTGATAAGTAGTGTAATGTTAATCCAGTAGGCAAAATTTGCATTAATTGTAAATATTAAGTGATCAAAGAAATGTAAACTTTTCTTTATTCACGGAATATACTGTAATAAGAACGCAAAGAGTAAATATAACGCAAAGAGTTTATTTAAGGCTAAATTTGGGAAGTTTTAACTATGTTCTGGACTATTTTTTTAAGATTTCCTTAGATATAAATGATAGAAGACTTATAAACCAAGAGAGCCACAGATATGTTGAAAGTTGGAAATATATAGTAAGTAAGAACTAGCTGTTGCCCGTAGCTATGTTATTATTACATACAAGCTGTGCCTGCGGCTTTACCCGCGTGGAAATCCGTGTTTCATGTAGTGTTTCCCGCGTAAATCCATCGAATCACTCAAGGCGCGACGCTGACACCATTTTCCTTATGAATTATACTATCTTTTAGTAAAAATCGTATAAAAATCAGTTTTATGAATTTTAAGAAAATCGTCAACATACATACAGACGCCTTTGTTTATAATATGTGACAATTTACACAATATCCTATGTGCTTTTTAGATGTATAAGCTATATATACTACTGTAAAGTTTCATCAAAGTCCGTTCAGTAGTTTTTTTTTTGGGTGAAAGAGTAAGAAACATCTTCACAAACATTCAGATTTATAATAGTAGTAGAACTTGATTTACTATATAAAATTAACAACTCTGATGCAACTTATCCTTAGAGGAAGCCGTCTCTTTAACATAAAGTAAGTTGCCGATGATTCAATGAGCACAATTTCGTTACATGCAAAGCTGTTATAGTAGTTATCAAAAACTAACGCTGCGTGGCATGAATTCCTGTAGAAGCTTCAGCCACTGAAGTTAGCGCATGCAGCGCTGAAACTGGGCCATAACTTCACACGCAACATTAACTTGCGACTCAGTCGCGACACTGCTCACACCGAGCCGACGTCACTACTGGATGTGCCTTCAACGACTTAAGGTGGACAGTCTATGAAAAGTAATAGATCCTACTTTTATCTTTGGTTTTCTGCGTATCGAGCGATAAGCACGGAAGTTAGCGCATGCAGCGCTGAAACTGGGCCATAACTTCACACGCAACATTAACTTGCGACTCAGTCGCAACACTGCTTTTATAAAGTAGAAATAGGTGTGGCGGTGGTACCTCGAAATGTACCTTTAAATGGTCGATACTATTGTTGTCTTTCAAACGTGCTTATATGTGCTACATACCCCGTACCGCGACATTTGTCTTTATATCCGTGTTGATGCGACGCTGCATACTCCTAAAACTGTTTAGACTCGGGAGACAATATCGCAAATTGCGGACCCACGCAAACTGACTCGGTCGTTAAGTGATGTTCGACCATAAACAAACTTCTTCGACAAACACAATACCATACCCTTAAGTGGAATGCTTGGGTAAATAGGAACTATGCACGCGTTCAATCTTTATAGGTCATAGATCTTAGAAGAAATGACAGCACCGGTTTAGAATTCTAAGCACGTACTTTGAGAAGAAAATATTGTTAAAAGTTTTAACCTTCTGTCAGCATATTATGGCCAAACCCATGGTCCAAGATCAAAGAATAACCTAATGATAATTATGTCTTAAGCTTCCGTACTTCATATTGAAGCAGGACTATAACTTACAGTACCGCAGTTTTCACAAGGTTACGAGTTCCGAATTGAATACTGTCACTGTATACCGTGGTTATTCCGTAAGAATTTAGAATTTATAGAAATATTGCCGTAAGAGATTGCACCTAAATTAGTGTCTAGGTCTCCATTTTCAAAATACCAACCAACCAACACGGCATATGTTCAGATTAACTAGTTCTTAAAAAGAAAGTTAGCAACCTAGTTTAATTTTCATTGCAAACTGGAATTCTACGCAAAACGTTGTCAAACCGAATCGGTGCAAAAATTATTGTTCAATGACACAGAAGTGAGGAAAACATCGAAGGAAATTGGAGCAAGCATAAAAGGTGGGTAAGCATTTCTTTTGCAGCTAATGCGGGATAATTTGTTCAAAGGCGTGCAGGGTTCGCTCCAATCCGAACAAGATACATTAGGTAAATTAAAGCCTCACTCGTCTGCTCCGAGACAAAATTTCTTGATTGGGGTGATTACGTAAAAGATATCTAATTATCACGCGACTAGGGTATATCTAATTATCCGGGACAAATCAAATAAAACACGCCTCGCGTCGGATGAGCGAAAATGATTCATTTCGAACCAATGTTTTTCCTTTTCGATAAAATAAGAATATGTTTGTTGATATAATTTCCTTGTTTCGACTAAGTTTTATATGAATTCTACTTTTATTTATATCACTGTCTTCCGGTTAATAAAAAGACATGTCAAACTACCGTTTATTTGTTTCTTATGTTACAGATGAGTCTTATTAATATTGCACGTGTTTTTGTCTTGCGTACACCAATAACCGTAATGTTGCCATAAGTGGTTTTGTCTGCAGACGAAGTTGTTTTGTTATTTTCTTCATCTTACAGTAAAAATTGACGTAATAATGAGTATCTGAAGGTAGTAACAAGGACAAGGGTACTTCAGTGCACCTAAAGTTGAAAGCTTCATTAAACTACCCCTTACATGAGGCTTTCCGTTTAGTCCTCAGCGGTACTTCGTAACAGAACTCTAATCTTATGTTATTTAATCGAGTAACAGTTGTCTTTAATGGCCGGCATTATAGTATTTTGTGGATCTTGACCCTGGTTTCCTTAAAAAAAACCTACTTCTATAATTTATGGTACTTTGACAAATCATATAAAACGACGAGAACCAGAGTTGCACAGATAAAACCAAAATTTTATAATCATAGCAATTCGATTTATAGTATACCTACCTACCTAGGTAATGTGAAATACAGAGACAAACAAATTCTTTTTATAAAATAAGCTTAGAATCTAAGTTTCCGTTCAGGTAGACTCTGTTATATAATACCAAATTAATTGTTAAGGATTTTTTGTCAAATACTAAATTAAATGTGGCTAAAATAAGAACCTATTGAAGCTTATTCTACGCTCTGTTTATTCCTAAGGGGCAAGGGGTCGTCGAAACGTCGTTTAATGAACCGATTTTAGACTTTATATTTAGATCTCGTAGGAAAACCGATTGTTGAAACTTAGAAATGTTTCAAATACCTAGTTAGGTAGAGAATTGTTCAAATTATATTCTACTTGCTTTCGTCCGCCAAATTTATTTGTTTCTATCTAGTATACATAATAAATTAGTGATTGCTGTCTGTACAGTATCTGAGAGAAAACTATTTAGGGATCTTTATTAAAGAATAGAACTCAAAAAAATTATTTTTCGATTTTTTGTCTGTCTGTTTTTGGGCACGCTAATCACAGAAACGGCTTATTTGAATGCGGTTTTCACTGATTTATTGTGGAAAATTTCACTTTACATTAGCTCAATAAAAATTGGTTCATAAATAAAAAAAGTTGTGGGACGGGAATCGGGACGGGGAGGCAATACAAAGTGCGCCGGGTCAGCTATGTAGTTTCTAATAAACGAATCGGTTACAGAGTTCCTATAAATTTATAATTAAATTCTTTGGCAAACTCAAA
This sequence comes from Udranomia kikkawai, assembly GCA_018250225.1. Lineage (NCBI taxonomy): Eukaryota > Metazoa > Arthropoda > Insecta > Lepidoptera > Hesperiidae > Udranomia > Udranomia kikkawai. The sequence continues at coordinate 10,181 of DWTF01000289.1, forward strand.
TATATTTTAAAACTGTTCGTTCATTGGTGTTCATCAACACAGTACATGAAAGCTAAAATATGACACTTCAGAATGCTAAAATAGGTATAGCCGGGTATAGGTAGTAAATTTTACCGAGTTTCTCCAATTCAATAACACTAAAAGGATTTATAAAATCATTTGTTGGTTTATTCAGCCAACTTGTGAACTTTGTAAGTGACTAGTGAGTGTAACGAAACACGAGGTATCCCGTCGGGCCATCGTTTAAAACTAAGTGCCTATAATTCGCCGGAGTTCACCCTCGCGCCCTAGGGAATCGAGCTCCGCCGGTTTGAAATATTTCAGACATATGCACACATACACATTGAGGTCTCATATTAATGGCTCACAACTTTGCGACCTGGATCATACAATTTGTGTAAGAATTTTTTTTTTGGTACTGAAGAAGGTTATGTAACTTTTAACTGTCCGCTGCCTGTTCGCTAGATTTACTCACTAAGTAAAGTAAACTAAACCTAGTTTAATTTTACTAGTAACTTGTACCTAAGTGTTATCCTTGTAAGAGTTGTACCTACTTGTGGCGATAATACTCAAACCATCGACTTATTAAATATGGGCCATGATTTATTTAATGTAACGATATATTTTGGACAATTATTTCATTACTAAATCAATATAACAACTAACACTAAAATCAAACATTGTTCTTAATAAAAATCTAGGGAACTATTCCGATATATGAGACGCTAGATTTATCTACTTTCGTAGACATTTTTCTAAAATAAATCTACTTACCTGGTAGAATAAAAATGCCAAAATTACGTAGAACTCACGTGTAGCGACGAAATGTTAAATAGGTAATTACTATGTGCGCTTTTAAGCATTCTAAAGTTCGCTACCGGTGCAAAGGGTACCGTTGATTTCTGTCACTAATGAGTTGCTAGCTATATCTTATTAAGACAGACTTAGACGTATTAAAGTTTTTCATAATTTGTTCTAGGTGTCATCTTTAATCGGTTGAAAAATATACACATTTTATGTCGCAGCACCATCTACTGGCGAGTTACAAGAATGGGGATAACATATAAACCATCTTCATAGGAAAGTTCATATTATACATACCAATTTTCATAGCGATGAGTAAACCATTTAGGTTTCTCTATTTTGCAATAACGTAGTTATATACATGTTCATGTTTATATATATTAGACAAGTTTCATAATTGATACAAGAAGCGTTATCAACAGAGGTAGATGGTAAAATGGGCACACTTTCGCGCCCCCTTAAGATATTTAATATTCAACAACATTAAGTTCTCAAGATCCGGCGATTAAATTTCAAACTGGCTCAGCTTTTCGAATTTTAAATTCCATTAAAATTGCAAACTTCAAAGTCCTAAGCATTTTAAAACCAAAAAAAAATTAACCATATGTACCGACCAGTCTACACATCGTTATAGTATAAGTATATGTAGACTAGTAGGTATCATCATACCCCAGTATATCGTAATCGTAGTCCTAGAAGTTCTAAAGTAATTTAAAACAAAAAAAATGATACATACGTGGCGACCTCTATACATTGTAGCATCACCAGTACAGCATCAGCGTATATATAGGCATGGGGCAAGGGAGGTGAGTCGGGACGTTTTATTGGCGTCACTAATGAGTTGCTAATTCAATTTCACGCGCATAGCCGGAGGCGGGCGCTGCCGCTGGTCGCCACTATCCACATGATGGTAACCCTACTAGGTCTATTAACATACGAATATCATTACTCAAAATGCAGCCGACACGATCGTATGTAAAACTTGTATTAAATACGCGATCGGATAATACGTGGGCACATGAAAAGGTTAGACCGAAAGTGCTGTAAAGTTTTAAGGAAGATACTTATATAATATTAGATAATAGATATGTATTGAGTGGTAATTTTAAGAAATAATTAATAATAGGTAGGTAATTTAAATTTTAGTAGTAGGTAATTTTAAGAAAGCCCCCTTATAGTTGCCTTTTATGACAGGCAGCAGAAACAGTAACGCTACTCTTAAGGTTCCGCTACTACAGGGACCAGGGACATATGTGGTCAACCTAATAGGATTGAAGTTTTTACGTCAACCACAAATGAGTTGCTAACCCTGAGGACTAAGTTGGAACGCCTCGGTTTAGTATGTTTTCCTGACCACACCCTTCACACCAAAACACAGCAGCACAAACACTGCTGACGAAGTCGAAGTTCTACCACCTTCCAATGTATAGTTTAGATATTATTATTAGCTGACCAATAAATCAAGCTCAACATTTAGCTAGTACTGTATAATATTTCTTAACTTTATCATTCTTAAATAAAAACATAGTAAAAAAGAGAAATGTAATTTATATTCAGTTGCTCCACGAACTAAAGGTTGTTTTTATGTAAATTAAAAAGATAAAAACCGGGCCGGGACGTTAGCGAAAATTCTTTTCTATTCCCGAAAAACTTTGTCAATTAGCTGCGTAAAAAACTTTGTTTCTAAGATAACATTTTGAATACAAACTTATTACAGTGGAAACAGTTTAAGTTCGTAGCTAATGTATAATTCCTGTCTTGTTGGTAATTTACTAAAACAGAAACTGTGTCTTTCTCGAGCAATTTTAATTCTACTGTTTTATGTTTTATAATCACTACAATACTATTAATTCGATTCAGAGGATTGCTCAAAGCGGCCTTTTTAGACCCGCAGAACACAGGGGCCGGAATATGGCTGTTATAAGGCAGTAAATATGACGGTATGGTCTCCGGAGTCTTACGATGGCTCAGTATTGGCCGCAACCCCTTTTGTGTCCCACTGCTGGGCACGGGTCTCTTCCCACAAAATGATAGTGGAAACAGGAGGAATAATGATAGTAAACTGAATTTTAGCTTAAAGTTAAAGCGGCAATAGCCCAATGGGTAGTTTGTCGGTCTTACGATCGAGAGGTCGTGGGTTCGATCCTCACCCCCCTATTGCAGTATTGACGTGAACCCTTAGGAGTGGGTTTTGAGCCCAAGCTGGCACGGCACAAGCTGAGCTTAGCTGAGCTTAGCTGGAGGGGTTAACAGAATTATTAGTCGTTATTTAC
>DWTF01000290.1:0-13256 GCA_018250225.1 Udranomia kikkawai
GGAGGACTTTTTACATAATAAAAGTTTAAGCCAAACGAAAACAAATGAATAGCCGTTCGTTTTTGTAATTTATATAGTAATTAAACTTATCTTATACGTTGTTGCTGTATAAGTAATTATTTCTTTGAAGTTATGCATATGTGCTTACAGATTTATGCATAAATGTGCAATCGGTAACATATTTACATAAGATTTATAGTGACGTACAGTGGCTCTCAGATATAGAAACGCATTTATAGTCGACCTAAAGAACTTCGATCCTGTTTTGGGCGATTACAGGTGTCCAAGTATGAACAAAAAAATATATTTTGACGTACCGTACAGAGAAGTGGGCACACGTTAGACGTTTTATCGATTTGCGCTATAACGATTCTTCTGAGTTTTAATAGGTGTACGATGTTTTTACCGCAATAGATAGGTGCTAGCTTTTTATCGTCCTTTAGAATTTACAACTTTATTGCAGTAGCTTTGTGTCGACCCTTTTAAAGGGGTTGTTTGGTATAGATTAGGGATGTCGTTTTCTGTTTGCTGATACCGAACATCGTTTTATAGCTATTCATAATGTTCTTTATACATTTAATACTGTAAGAAGTGTAAGAAGAAGTAAGTTTTGTCTCGCAAATCTGTGTACGTTGCTTGCTACGTCCAAAATTATAATATCCTAGGAAAAGAATGACTATAAATAAATTTGTGCGTGTGTTTAACCTTCTTTAGTGTCTATTGTTTACTTTTTTCCATATAGTTAGACTATTTACATAGTTTAACCAATCTTAAGTCTTTCGAAATATTACTTCCATATTATAGATGAGAAAGTATTTAAATAATGATCAGCCCGTCTGTCTTTAACCATTTCCCGCTTAAATTGAAATTTGGTTTGAAGATAGTAATCACAAAAGATTTCCTTTCGGATATTGTTGGCCATTTTGGCAAAAGCGACAGACTTGGACATTTGAAAGGTATCTTCATACAAATGGACATATTAATAGTCACAATAGATAGAGAATAGAAGTCTCTCAAAGCACTGAAAGGCATCATTGTATCGGCACGGACACTGCCTCTATTCTGATAGAAACGGTTCGATCGGTATCCGGTGTAACATGGAAAATATAGTGCTCGTATTCAGGATTAAAACAGACAATAAGAGCTAAACGTTAAGTTTGAAGCAGTTGTGACTAGTAGAAATAGATAAGTATGTTTAAATAATAAACATATCTTAAGTTATGTTCGCCCATAATACTTCGCTCATAGTACTTCGCCCATAGTACTTCGCCCATAGTAGATACTTTGTCTTCAGCAGTACATCGCCTATAGTACTTTGCCGTTAGTAGTACTTCGCTCTCAATAGTAGTACGCCCTTAGTAGTACTATGCCCATAGTACTTTGCCGTCAGTAGTACTCTAGTAGTAGTAGTATGCTGGGGCAATAAACCACTGCGTCCACTGTACTGTCTTCGAACTTTTCACATTTGGAGCTCTGCGGGATTGCGCCGAGGGAATGAACTCAACTTGCAGCCAGTTGAAGTTTTACCACACATTTAAACCTGTTAGAGTTAGCCTTTGTTGCAATACTTTGTCGCGGGCATTAGTTCCTTCGGGTTATTGATTATTTAACGAGTTGTAAAGAAGTTAAGAAGTTGAACTGCCGGTTCAGGTGGAAGTTCCTGGACACCAATTTTTCTTTTTCTAAAATCGAGAATTTGAAACTTGTTTAAGTTTCAATGTAGGTATTGCCAGCATTTCAATGTATATTCTGTAACCGATAATTCAACTTTTATTATTCTGTAGTCGATTTTTTATTTTATTTTGAGGACTAATATAAAGATATAAGTTCTAGTTTGAGGTTTAATGTGTAGTACCTACATTGTTCCATACGAAGAAAATTTTTTAAAAAATATTTTCTACAAAACAACTAGCGACATTTCCTCCTATACCGTTTCTATAAAAAGATTGGTATGCGTGAGATCTACCCAGTGGCCTTCAATCTAATAGGTCTATGGAGTTGTGCAATAGTTTAATACGATTGTGAGTAATGGCTCCAATCAAGCACGTCGTGTTGTGGAGGAGTGGTCATCTCTTGACATACAGTTCATTGTTCAGCGCGTGCCTCACTTGATTACGAGCGCGGATTCTGTCGCCTTAATTCTTAGTTCAAACGCCACGATACAACTTTTAACGATTTGATATGCATAAACTTAGGATTTTACTCGTATATTCCGTTTTGACCTAAAAGTGTGATTTATAATTAAAATAGAGATTCAATATATTTGAGATGCATGCTCGAGCTCATCTTATATCATCGTATATCAGGGCAAAAACATGGTCTGTGTATAATAAGAAGGAAACATGAAGGAAAGCTTCCCTATTAACATTAAGATTTTGTATGAAAATGATAAGATATAGTATTAAGTGCCTATGACATGAGAAAGATCAGTCAATCTGGATATATTACAATTATTTGTATTGGAGGTACAAACAATGCCCGAAAAGTCTGATTCAGACTGATCCAGTCCGGACCTGAAGAGGGCGGATAGGATATCATTGTCATCAGTATCATTCCTACCACAAAGCTCTCAAAAGTCCTGAAGACGAAGGAAGATGACTCAAACAACACGTATCTATTACGTGTACAGTTAAGTTGATTGACCAAAACAATTCAGCCCACATTTAGCGGCGAACGGGACACCAAAACTGCTCAAATAGGATTTCCGCGTTAACGTAACCTTAATTGGGCAATTCTAATCGTGAAACCTTTTTTGTCTCTCTCTACCCCAAGTTTGTGGGTAGGTTGGAGCGTGATAATACTATACAATTCGCTTCCCGACGTAAGCGCATAGGATGGCGTAGGTGTTGCGACTATTAACCGATTTGTTTGCGGTTTTTATACGTGACTAATGTGGGATCGTCCGCGTTCCTACTATAAGATGAGAGAACTGGCGTAATATACTCCTGATGTGCACTTCACGCACTGTAGCCTATTGACATTCCATGTGAGATAAAATTGTATAAAGATGAGATGAAGACGATTATGTTTACCGCTATTCCTACTGTTATACCTTTGCGACTAAGCTGTTGGTTCCTCCCAGTGAAACTACAATGTGAAGAGAGGTGAAGAAACTTGGATGCCATACGTCCATACCAGCGCCGGCACTTTAGTAGAAGAGGTGTCCATGTTGCTGTATTTAGTTTTATAGGCGTGATGATTTTCAGGTCATCTACAGATCCTTAGATGTTAGAACTTAGCAGGTTTCTGGATCACAGATCGATCTAAATATTGTACCTATCAAGTAACACTAAGTTTAGTAGGCTCATTTTAGGCATATTTTTTCATAATGAAGTCGAAGTGTTAGTTTCTTCGAACGATTCCTCGTTAACTGGCTCGTAATAAGGTCCTCAGTGCCCCGAGTACCATAGGAACATTTACAGCACAATTTGAACAACAGTTTGAACGGTCATGTTAGATGGCATCTCGAAAGCACTCAATTGGTTAAGCAGTCGATGGAAACCATAAAATCGATACCAATCTGCTTTGAGCGCATTTCGAAAATAGCGTGGATATTGTGTAGAGGTGGCTCTTACGTTAATTAAAGGAATAATGGAAGTGGACGGGTCTGCGATGCAAATGGCTCTTTGTCGGAGACGAGAGGTCGTTGAGATATTGTCTGGTTTAAACAAAGGCCCCGTGATCCGCCTGTCTTTGCTGTGATTGGAAATTTAAAAAGCCGAGTTAGTACTTGTAAATATTAAACTTGTTAGCGGGTTTAGTATTTTGTAGTTGATGATGTTTTGGTTAAAATTATAAAAAATGTATGTTGGAGAGAATGATTACGCTTACGTTGCCGTGAATGGAACTTTTTGGGGCTTTCACAAAAAAGAGTATTCCTTTCCTTATTCCTTTTTTTATATTTCCCATACGTGGTATGGTATTAGAGTGAGACTAATACCACCCATGTGTTTTCTATGTATGTTTCAAGATAAATGTAGATGATAATCTAAATCGAGAATAAGTGTAATCCAAAACCAATTTAACTTGTTTCGTAGGATTGAGCGTCGAAACAAGAGCAGACGAAGCTCTTACGTTAATTAAAGGATTAATTAAAGTGGTCACTGTGGACCCAGCGTTAGACGGTTGTTTGAACTGATTTAGAGGAGGATTCGTTATCCTGTTTCTAGAAAAAATGTTACGTCAGAAAAAATATCGTTTCACTTCACTCTCCTTCGGGTTAAAGTGGATTTTCAACCGACGACTAAACAGAGGAGGTTCTCAATTCGACATGAATAGGGTATTCATTTTATGTTCGACCACGCATACATTTTTAAAGAGTAGAGTAGTAGTTTTGATAATTGTTTTTAATAGTTACCGTGTACTGAGAAGTTGTTCCAATAAAAGGTTTTGAACAATAATTCCAACCCTAAAGGTGAAAAAAAAGGGGATGAGTGATTGTTCTCTCACTGATATTAATACTGAGTCGTGTGTAGACTTATCGTCGGTTTAATTTCTTTTTGTTAGAAAGTTCTTGTGCAATCTAAAGTTTTCCTGAGTCTTTAGGAGTGGTTATGCATTTTTATCAATTTTAAACATGAAACCAGGATGTTTTTGTATTAATTTATCTATCCTTCGGTGGTAAGAACCGACAAACTCAAGTGTACCCACCATAAGCTCAGTTTGTTCGATTTCTTTAAAATAACAATGAATCGAGAAATACAACTTTCTTTTGCATTTATTTTTCTTTGAGAAAATGCTCGGAGCTAAGTAACAGCGAATGTTGCTCTTTAATTAAAGTTGTTTCGTCTTGTGTTTAATTATATACTATTAGATATTTCTAGTGCACAAATAAGTAAGAAAATAAGAAATAAAGTAAGAAAAATAACAAATTAATAACGGTAAAGTTACAACATAAGTTAGATTATTGAGTTTCATTTTTATGTGAGTGTTATTTTTTAATATAAAACGTTTCGACAGTCACCTTAACCGTAAGATAAATGAAATATCATGTATACTAACAACGTAAAACTCACTTCAAGCTCTAGCACGTAATGATACCTACGAAGTTATTTGAAAATAGTTTCAAAATAAAATATATAGCAAAATAGGGAATGAATTTTTACGATTCAAATAGCGTAGGGATTACATCAGAATTGGAAAATCTAATTTCGTCTCGTTCGACTTCGCACACGTCGAAACCTCCAGTCAGACTAGAAGGGAAATTTCGTTTGCTTGTCGAAATATATCATGCATTTCAGCGAATTTGTAAGGAATAATTCTTTTTATTAAAATACGTATTAGACCCGGATGCACTAGAATAGTTTTCGGTACATTAGGTTCTTGTTATTGGTAGAATTGGCGTTCTTCTCAGCAGATGAAAGATTCAGATATTTCAGCTTTGATGTTTTTGTTTTTCTACAATTTGCTTTCGTTTGGTTTTCTATTTTATTTGGAGTAGTTAGTATACTAATGGTCACTTTACTTCTAACTGAATTATAATGGTTTCAAGTAAAAAAAAATTGGTTAATAAAATAATCTTAAGGATGATAAAGATACTGACATCGTTTGTTTGTCGAAATATGTATATCATGCATTTCAACAAATTTATAAGGGATTCTTTTTATTAAAATACTACACTCGGATGCACTAGAATAGTTTTAGGTACATTAAGTTCTTCTTATTGGTAGACTTGACATTTTTCGCAGCAGAAGAAAAATGCCGACATAGAGCAGGGATGCTTTTGTTTCTCTACAATTTGCTTTTGTTTGGTTTTCTATATTCTTTCTATTTGGAGTAGTTAGTATACTTATGGCCACTTTACTTCAAACGGATCTTACAATGTTTTACGTACAAAAAAGTTGATCATAAAATATTCTTAAGGATGATAAAGATAATGACATCGTTATCAATCTAGATGGCGATCTTACGCAACTTTCGCCATTTCACAAGGCTTTTCCATCGTGCCCCTTAACCCTTTCTATATTTAGTGGCCTATATCGGTACAATCCGGGCGAATGCTATGACGTCATACGCAGGTAATGTGCCGATGGCGCGAAAAGGGAACCTTTTACGCGGCAGCTCCAGCTAAAAGTAGTTCCAGTAATGGCTCCATAAAATGTAATGATATTAATTTCGAGTCCCTCGGTGGGCGCCAATTTTTTCACGGAACCCCAATAAGGGTTATTACACAATCATCGCGTGGTCCGACGACCGTGGCTTTGCTTATAGTGTTTATAATAAAACATGCGAATTAGAATGAGTTTTTTTTTGTAAGATATTGTGATTATGATATCTGTGGCAGTTAGATTTATTGGTGGTAGAACATCTCGTTGTTCGACTCGGAGGCACCACCGCCAGACAAAGTACATCAGATTTAAAGTGTAGATAATCTGAATTTGATCCAATTTTGGATACGGCGAGACTAATTAGGAAAAATAAATAAATGTATATGAAGTTTAAAATAAATCAATTGTTTTTAATTATTAACTTCAAGGCTTAGATGCGACGCTTTAAATGTAGGTGTCTATTAGTTTGACCTTTTCTATCTTCAATCTATATTTTCTATAAAACCCGTTAACCTTTGTGAAGCGAGGCTGGAATGGATACTAACTCTATTTATTATGTGTATGTGGGACGAGTTACCGATGCAAATTTGTGAGACGCTTTTAACGTAACCTTTACTGTCTTTGTTTGAGTTAAATTTTGAGTAAACCACGAACGAATACTCCGATTCGAACCGAATATATCAAATATTTTACACATTTTAATGTGCTTGAACTAATGTTTTTTGAAGGTAAAAAAGGTACATTTTGTTGTTCAATTCTGAAGGCCTCATCTGTCTTTACCTCATAATATTTTTAATTTCGGACTGCACTGTTATATATAGTGGTTGCGGGAAGGCACAGAGTCTTAGCCGAGGCGTTCCAACTTAGTTCTCAGGCATATCTGTAGTCAAACCAGTGGAACTAACAGATCGAAAATATCTAGGATCATGGACATCTATAATAACTATAATAACGGACATACATATATACCTAATTGATTATAGTCAACACTAAACATTAGGTGGATCGCACCGTCGTTTGCTACCTCAACGTTACAAGAAAAATCTAAGCAGTGCACCACGAATGTGTCAACTACACAAAAACATACATATACATAGTATATACGTATAAAATAGCCTCCGTAAGTCCAGCTCTCGTTAAGCTTCCTGTGACGTAAGCGACCTACATTTTCTTGCACCAACGTCTCGTAAAGGACCTGAAGCAAGCATTTCTGAGTCTAACGTCTCCGTATCAGTGGTCAAGCGATGCGCGAATAACTGCTGTTACTATGCGGTAGAGAATAGTTATGACGCTTGAATTATCTCGACCTGAGAAGCATGAGGGCCGATATATGGAATCATAAGTTTTCAGGAAATCCATAAGTAAATCCAATTAGGAGCTACAAATTATTCTCGAAACATGATTGGAAAGAATAAAGAGACGAGGTAAAAACATGATTAGAAAGAAATGATCGAAGGTGGTAGAATCTTTTACGGTTCGACTCCATACCACTGCCACCGCTATGTATTTCTGCCTTATAACATTATGCAGTTTTCGTGCTGCTGTGTTTTAGTTTGAAAGGTGTAGTCAGAGAAAAATACTTAACTGAGGCCGTAGCAACACACTTGTGTCAACTTAAGAAACAACTTAAGAAACATCCTGTCTTAACTTGACTACAGATGTCCATGAGCGGCAGTGACCACTTACCACCATACCAGCGACTTCATGCTCGTTTGCCACCTCGTTTGCTATTTACATCACTTCGCTTCTCGCTTTTCGCTTTTCATAAGACCGGCGGCTGATGTTGTTCACGGTTTTTAATTGCGTAGGAAAACAAGTGGCTTTGAGCGCCGTCCCTTGGAGACGGTTTTTAAATTTCCGAGATCTTGGGTCTTGGTACTGTAGATCTGTAGGCTCTTTGATTCCAACATATGCCAAGGACGTTCTTACAAATTACTTGAGCGTTCATGCTTATAATATTTAATTTTATGTTTATTTTAGTATCTATTCTCTTTATGACCATGCCTTGTATTTACTGATGTAATGTATCTCGATTTGAAATTGATGACAATTAATAACTGTTTTTCTATATTACTGTTATATACACGTTTAAGAATAATATACAAAAACAGTTGTTAAATGTCATCATAAAGGCACAAATTTAAAGCTGGCTGCAGAAGGAAAATTATTACACTTTCACAAGCAACGGTCTTGTAATATTAGGATCTATTTTATCATGGAACCTTCCTCACCTGTACAAAACAGCCATATTTGGCGATTATTCGTTTCGCAGCACATTGTAGGTACAACACAAGCGTATTATCTTTGCCCTTAAGGTGTAATTTCCCTTTAGTTCCCTTCCAGTTAAAACGCGCTGTAGGCTATATAAGGCTTTGATGGCAGCTCCTGAACTCATTGCGATTCCCATCCGGCTGGTAATTGCGATGCGACTGCTATTTCATACCTGTCATAGACATTTTGAAGGCGATTTTGCTCCGGAGGCACTACCGCCTCACCTAAATCCGTCTTATAAATAATGTTTCTTTATTTCTTTATTTACACTTTATGCACCAAAGATATAGTATTGGAACAAAGGCGGACTTAATGCTAAAAGCATTCTCTGTCACTCAACATGTTCTGGTTTGGTAAGGTACACTTAATTGAGGCGTTCCAACTTAGGCATATATTTGTAGTCAGTCGACTTAAGAAAGAACATCACATATATGTCAATGAGCGGATCTGACCATTTACCATCAGGTGGACTGCATGCTAGTTTGCTATATCAATGTTATAAAAAACACAATCCAACCTAGATTGTAGAACCAATCAAGCAACCAACCAACATGGTAGACCTTAAACCGTCTTATTACAAAACAAGGTCTAATTTTTAAACTATATTTAAACCCTCGTTTCCAAAACCCCATTCCAACAAGGGTTTAAACCTAGTTTAAAAGTTAGACCTTGTTTTGTAATATGACGGAAACAGTTTTACGGGGAAGTCCCCTATGATCCGCCCCTATTTTCTGGTATAAAGCAGTCCTTTTGTTTTGGTCGATGAGATATGGCTCAAGCTCAAGTGGCACGACGAGACGAGACTGAAGATGTCCTTTTTAGTCAAACATGACTAAGCAGGTGTTAGTTATATCTGGGATCAAATGTTAAACTAAGTGTAGATGAAGTTTCATCCGTCAATTTGTTATTAGGAACTGTTTGTTATTGAGTTCTACTGAAAATTGGACCGGAGCAACGTCTTAAGAATAACGCTGCAGAATGCGGTTGAAGAACATATAAGTATTTTTTAGCTAAAGAGTTAATTATAATTAGAGATAACTTTTTGGACTCCAGAGTTTTAACGTCTGTAACTTATGTAGTTAGATATGATGGAGTTATTTAAATTATGTTTATAGAGATAATTACCAGTATTCTGCCATTCAATTTATTATTTAACAAACCTGAGACTAAACAAGGCGCGTCGGAAAAAGCGAATTTCCCCAATCGATCAACGAACATACACCGTGGGGCATTTTTTTTATTTAAACATGACATTTTCTTTGGCGCCGTGTAGTCGGCACGCGCGCCCTTCGAAGGGTGGTCACACTACAATGCAAATTAAACTTTATATTTAGATACATAAAGTTTAATTTTATACAAATTTAAAAGACATAGATCAATAAATTAATAGACAAGGTACCAATTGAAATCGCCTTGATTGTAGCACGGGAAATAGCGGCAGTTATTTACAACGCAATTATAGTACGCCGTGTTGTTGAATTGTCACCAATTAAATAGAGTGTCGTCTTTCGTTTAAATAATAAATATGTAGCAGTGAAAACTGTGTGGAAATGCCGATGAGGAAAAACCACATTGAATATGACGAAATAAAAGGAGCTTGGAAATACTGATATATGGCAATATGTTCTACAGATAGCTCTGTAGTCTGTCTGTATGCAGTATACCAGAATCAATTTACGGGTCCAAAAAAGATGTGCTTTACGCAAATAATACCTACTGAAATTTAAACTTTAACTGTTGGCGTAGTTAATTACGTGGTTTTTGCATATCGACATTGCGATGTACATGATTTTCAAGAATATTTCGAATTTAGAAAGGGATGATTTACATTAAACGTGTCATTAACGTTTTGCTTTTTATTGCAATTGATTCATTGTTTAACAGTTGATATCCACGTAAGGCTGCTAGAAGACTAATTACCTTATACAGAAATATATCCTTATACAGATAATTTATACATAAAATAGAAATGCTCTCCGCGTTGATTAAACAACCGCGATAAAACACCGCAAAACCATCGGACACAAATGACTCCATTAATCACTGAATACATTGTCGAACTGTATATCGAACATTAACGGGAAAGCGACAATTATTTACAATTATCAATAGTATCAAAGTTAAGTTATCGTTGCGTGGATCTATATTACGTTCGTAAAAGCTTTTTTATGTATGTTTCTTTACACGGTGTGTATCTGATGGCGTATGAATGGAAATGTGGGTACATAGAGAACAAGGGATATCGTTTTTTGTTATGATATCTCTGCCTAATTGGGATCGTCTTTTTTATAACTTTGTGGTAGTAAACGAGCATGCAGTCCGCTAAATAGTGCCCATGCCAAAAATGCCCATGGACATCTATAACCAATCCGAGACAGGTTCGAAGTTGTTGCTACCCCTAAAGACTAAATTGGAACGCCTTGATTATGTATGACTGCCTTACTACTCTTCAAATCAGAACACAGCAGCAGGAAAACTGCTGTTATAAGGTAGGAATAGGTGTAGCGAGGGTGCCTCTGGAGTGGAGACGTAAAATGGCCTTGAATTATTCTTGTGAGGATAGTGGCCACTTATGTAACGAGGTATAAATAAAGAATAGGGTATTCTTTGTAAAGGACAATTCATGGACATCCTCATTTAACCTCAATCATGTCGGAAATCTGTTATCCTATCCGTTTGTACGTTGAAACCACATCCGTCAAGCCGAAACACAAGATTTGTTTCACGGTGAATAATTGTATTATACTTTTTTGTTTAGAATAGAAGTAACAAATGCGGCATAATGTATCCATCTAACCATAAGTTGTTACTGCCACTCATGGGCTTCAGTGTCCAACTCCAAATTAAACTCTCCAAAATGGATTTCTGAAGAAATCTGCAGTCAAAAAATTTCAAATAAAGTACCACACTACCATACCAGCATCAATCCAAAGACTTGTTGCCAAGTGATTTAGTTTCGTACGAAAATCGTACATGTCAAAGAGGTCTAAAGGTTAATAGTCTTTGGCACGTGTGGAGTCGACGCTGACGTTTGGGATCAAACTTTTTGTATAGAAACGATCCTGTTACCCCTCTACATGTATCACTTAAAATCTCTTTGACGAAGCTTATCACCGATGTATCGATAGTTCTACAGATTAAAACACAACGCATTAAAGAATTTCACATTGAAATATGTCAGCCATAATTATGGTAGATAGTAAAAACGGTGGAAAAACACACTATTCATGTAGCCTTGGTGCCACCGTGGGTAGAGTCATGTGGTATATAAAAACAATAAATAATTCACCATCGACCGGCAAAGTACGCCACGCGACAACTAAGCCTAGCTTGATATGAATTAAATATTCCCTCTGAACTCTTCGTTCTCAGAATGAAGGCTCATCAATGTTTCAAAGGCACTTCTACAAATTAGCCGTTGGAACTTTGAATGTCACGAAACTTGTCCGTCCAAATTAGTGACTGCGCGTTCAATTATGCGTTCCACTACACGTCGTTATAGATATTTTCGCTTTTATTCGCTTTTGTGATTATTCGAGCGTGTATGTAATAGGTAAAGTTTCGTTGGAGTCTTCTAATTTAAAATATAATAGAGGATTTGGATACAATACCGTTTTTTGCAAGTGACTGTTTGAAATTAAGTGTAAGATATTAACGTATTTCAGTCCATCTGTACATTACACACTCTTGGATACTTCCATGCATCGATTCTACTCTATATCTACATTAACATTTTCAAACTCGTTACAAATAAAAAGAAAAAGTTATGCCTTTTATCCTCTATCATTATGAACTGTTATTTATTGATCCTTGTTACGAACAGTGCCATATCTGTTCAGAACAAAAGGAGCGTGATAGGCAACGACTGGTGCAAAAGTGGGTCGTCGTTGCAATTATCCATCATAAAGCAGCCACAATGCGCTCGGGATATCCCTGCAGCCTTCAGATGAAGCCTCACAGCTCGTTCAAAGGCTTCGCGTCTACATGTCCTTAATAATTATCCTTTCTTTGTTCAAATGTTTCTGTGGGAAAATGCGGGTTTTAAACAACTTTGTCAACAAATTTCATCAAAATTTGACAGACCAGCTAAGTCAATGATATCGCTTTCCCGTTTTCACTTCAGTTCTTGAAGTCACTTCAAGTGTTTTTTTTTGTTATCTGTTTGTTTGTTTGTTTTGGGTCTTAATTTGGGACATGTTTAATTATAAAAGTCTATCACGTCTTTTGCACGTTTCAATTACTTCTAATAGTAAGAGAAATATAAATATTTGTCATACTTCCTGAACTACATAATCTAAATGAAAAGAACAAAATGAACATGTCGCGTACATCGTTTCAATGAGAGCCACATCCAGTCTACTTGAACCATGTAATTTGCTGATTGTATTCAAGCCCGAGTGAAAACAAGCGTTATTCTGCCCTCAGTAATAAAATATTATGTTTTAGACAAAGCACATTGTGGAAAATTAACGAAACTGTTGTTTATTTTCTTTACGTTAGCTGCGTTGCTTTATTTTTTGTTGTTTTAACTAGTGCAATGTGTCCGTCATGTTTGCTAAACAGTTTCAGTACGGTTTTATATATTTATTTTTATATCGTAAGTGGTTATTATAGGTGTACTAAAGTTATCACAAAATAGACAGTTTAAGAACTATCAATTTAAAAAATTATCGCTTAGGTAAATGGTATAAAAAAATGTTTTATTTTCTGATGCCACAAAACCGGCAAGAAACATGAATGTGCAGAATATTTGAAGTAACGTAGTTAGGGTTATCCTTTAATATCAAACACTGAAATAAGATAACCTATCTGGTCCTATCTTTTGAAGGTGGTAGAACTTTCTACGGTTCGACTCCGGAGACACCACCGCCACACCTATTTCTGCTTTTATAACAGCAGTGTTCGTGCTGCTGTGTTCTGGTTTGAAGGGTGTGGTCA
>DWTF01000291.1:0-13252 GCA_018250225.1 Udranomia kikkawai
GTTGTGAAAACAAACGGAGAGTGTTGCCATGTTTATGTATTGTTTTCGTGTCTCAGTGTCTATGGCTTATATGGCGTTTACGTTTGGAAGATTGGAATGTAAATCTTAATAGGAAAAGAACGTTTGGTTGCAACTTTAGGAAAGAAAACTTTTTAATAATTATATTGAAGATTAAAATAAAACTGAATAAAAAATTTCACATGTAGAGCTTTTTAACAGTTAAAGAACGCGATATTGATTTCCAAATAAAAGATAATTTAATGATTTACCTGTACCTTTTTCGTGCGTTTTTGTGCTCTACGTTTATTGTTTAGGGGAAAGTAGACATATTCCTAATATTTTTTTTTTTTTGCTATCCTTATTCTATCAATTTCAAAAATGTAAAAGATATAACAATAATAAGAACATGTATAATAAAATCATTAATTCAAATTAGAATAAATATGGATCTAAGTTGATCAAAAAAGGCAGCGAAGGTCACAATAACTAAAACTGACTTAAAATAGACATTACATTTAATGTTAGTGACGCACATTATGTTACTTTATGTGTTGTTTGACCACGAGCGATGAACTAGTACGATAGTGGAGCTAAGTATTGATAGGCAAAAAGCTGAGATATAATAGTTATAAACTAAAATAACTTCAATGCATACCTACATGTAATGCGCAAAGGATGGCTGACTGCTTCAAGAAGATGAAATATAAATTGGAAAAAATCAGGCAATGGAAACGAATTTGTATTATGATGCATGGGTCTAGGGGACCACTCAGTATCAGAAATCCAGCACTTAGGTGGCAATATAGCAATACATCGGTTGTATCTAAACAAGATAATGACACTTCTACACATTTTGGGGTTTAGTGGTCGGTGAATCATCCTTATTTTGTCCAAAAACCTTGAAATAACTCAAAAATATAACAAAATTCATGGTAACTACCTAATTAGTAGAATAATTTAGATTCTTACATTTTATTCGAGTAAACTTGGAAGACACAATTACTTTTATTTTCCTTTGTTCATTTTAATTGTATTGTTGACTTATGGTAGGTTACTATGTTGCCTACGATTTTTTACACACATAATTTATTACAAGTGTATGATTATACTATTTTGTATTTTTTTCTGTCAACTCTTAACCGTGACCTAGATATAAACAATGTACTTATTTAAATAAAAAAAAAATAAACCTGAAAATCCTGTAACTCAAAATGGCGTTTTAGACTTAAATGCGTAGAAAGATAATTTTGTATAATTATGTTTAATTAATTCCGTTTAAACTCAAAATAAGGACAAGGTCGCAATTAGTATGAAAATAAGAAACTAAGAGTCAAAAAATTGTGGAATACAAAATGTAGGTTCATGTATCTGTATGACACATTATGGCACATAATTGGATTTTATTCTTTTTTATACCTATTTATTAATCATATCTCTGCGTCATAGCAGCAGTGTTCTAGGTTTATTGTAGTTTTGAAGTAATAAAAAAATCTGAAGAGGTGCTCTAACCTAATCGTAGGCGAGTTCAGGCAGATTTTCCATCCAATGACCTGTACTACGCATTCTCAATACTACAAAAGTGTTAGGTAAACTAATACGTATCAAATAAATACAGTAGGTATATATATTATGTGCATAACAACGTGTGTGTAGTTTAAAAATTATAAGAAATTTCCAACGAGGTGTTCTAACTTAATCTTAGGCGAGTTCAGGCAGAATTTCCACCCAGAGTTTACTACACCATCTAACATCATAAAAACCTTATGTACATGACTGTACCTATATCGTAAGAAATACATGAATGAATACATCAAACTACACGCATTCTCGACTACGGAGGTCCATTTTTTTGCCGGCTCCCTGCGACAGTCCCTCGCCTCAGATAGCGTCTGAACGCTAAACGGTTCGAGATATGGAATTTAGCAGCCTCCATGTTTAGACAAACTATTGATACACAAATCGCTCCCTGAGAACCTTTAAACGTTCCCTTTTTTCAGCATCCTGCCTCATCAGTGGGAAAATAAATAGAATTATCGCGACGCTAATGCATCCCACCGATTCGATACGATAACTTATTCGGAAACAATTGTTACGTCTGTATTATGTTGTTATTCTTACAGCAGCGGTTTAAATTCGTTTTTCACATAATATTCATGTCGTAATACTTCCTTTTACTGACACATATTATAATTGCGTGGGATCCAAACCGCAGTGATTATAAAACTGTTTTATTTACGGTCACAGTTACATCTGCTTCTCTTAAAACAAAAGTATCACCTTCGATTAAGTTTGAACATAATCATAATAATCACCATACGCAGGTATTGTGTGTAACCAACTCTGTACTACTATGCGTGTTATCAGTCAAGAGGTAGGGTCAGCAAACAAGTATAGTACACAGAGAGAGCACACGATGACTAGATTAGATTGTTTTGAAATCAGTACTTTCTTGTAACGAAAGCTATTTACGGAACGATTGTACCGAATGCAAAATAATCAGTGAGTCAGGTACCTCAGGCTTTGCGTTCAAATATTGACCCTTTTGTAGGTCGTGGACGCTTTGATTTATATCTGAGGAATCTTTGTTTGATTCACAAATATAGACAGAAGTGAATAGAAATATAATAATAACTCACTAGTATCTACGTCTATTATAAATTTAATTCGTCTTAGAAGGGACAAAAGGGAGTAATTGTAAAACATTACGATATTTTGGCACAATCTACCAAACCTTTCATATATTCGGAAAAAGACGGACTTTCCCGAAATATTAAGTGCAAGTAACGTTGTTTATAAACTCTAAAATTAAATCATAGGAGGCAAAGATTTTTGTACATAATCAAGGAAATATCAAATATGTTCGAAGACGGGTTCCGAATTAAAATGACATGAGCAAATTGGTTTAAAGACCATAAATATGACAGTAATATCTATCTACCCGCGGTGTCGAAACAAAATATGGTGCAACGGTTTCCATGGTAAGGCATCCTCCATCCTCCATTATCACGGATCCTTGGCCGCGTGCAAGGCTTGCCCAACCGCCCAAACAGAGTAATCTGTAGGTGAACGAACTGATAGCCTTATCAAGTTTATTAACTCGCGCCTTTGAACGTGAGCTTTCCTGTGTGCAGCGCAGCCTCGCCGGTGCCTTGTTGTTTGAGCTCTATGATTGTTTGTGAAGGGAATGGATTACTCATTTGATGACAGTGCACACTTGAATACGACTTGGGTATATCCTACTTGCATTTAAAACAAATGATTTCTAGTTACGCGATTTCAAACAGATGATTTGAGGTGGGCCCTGTTTGGATGTAACAATTTCGGATCTACAATCAGCATAATTTCTAACATACATTCCCTGTTTTGGACGATAAATATTTATAGTAGAATCTGTGCCAGAAAACGAATGTTTTATTGGTATGGTGACGAAAGCAACACTTAAGTCCATCTGTTCCTTAGTCCTTCCTAGTTTCCTAACAAAAGTCCTTGACCCTCGTTTTGCCACGTAACATGGCGTCATGATATTATTTCTCAAAGATCAAAGGCAGGAACGGAAAAAGGAGGAAAGAGATATAAGGAGCAGAGAGACAGGAAGGTAGAGAGCAGAGAGAGAGGAAGCTAGGAGACAGGTTGACAGAGAGCAGAGAGGCAGGAAGCCTGGAAGCAGGCAGCAGAAAGTCAGTATCCAAACACTCACTTGATCTCCCGCTTGAGGTCATCGTAGTCCCGCTGCGAGTCGAGCCGGGCCTCGAGCCGAGCGATGTGCTGCTTCTTCTCGTCCAGCCGCTCCTCCAGTCGCTGCAGCTGCTGCGCGTGGGCTTCCTGCAGCGCTGACAGGGAGGCCTGCAGCCGTCTCACGTCGTCCACTAACTGGGCGATCTGGAAAGAGGAGAGAAAGTAAGGAAACGCTCGATAAATAAACACGGGAACAGTTTGATGATTTGTTGGAATCATCATATCACTTATTCAGATAAGATTTCAAGTACCTGCTGAGATCTGGGATGTAAAACTGTCAGATGAGTCTTACGATCATTGTAAGGTAATTTTCGAGGAGGTTTCTTTGTAAATCTAATGTGGAGCTAAAAGTATGTTGGGATATATATTTGGATAAGAATCGAACGACTTATAACAGGCATACGACTCTCATAACATAAAAAAGGTTATTTGATTATTCCGCACCCGCCAAGCCTTACAGCATTTTTATCAATCTCAAACCCGTTGCTCTTGATCAAACACGTCGTATCACACTCTAATTAGTTAAATAACGTGGCGCAAACTAATCGTTTTATCTTTATTTTCATGTTCTGACGCATTCGTGAACACTCTGATATTAATACAAGTTTTTACGGCCGACACTACGTTTTATTGTGGGAGATTTCCCGTGATTTTTAAGTGTACTGAACTAATTACATATAATGTATGTATGTGTAATCAATGACTACGCTGTCATTAATTCTTGCGTATAAAGTTATTACCTCAAACGTTATGTAAGAACGTTCTTTAGTTCTAAATTGTATGCTAATGTCTGCTACAGATATTTAATTGTCGGATTTTATTTTTACAGCATACAACACTAACATAAGATTGCATAAGACGCCTGAAACACTTCAATGATATTTAGTTAAGCCATCGTATGATCTATTCAGAATTCGCGAGAGCCTAAGCTTCAACCGACAACATAATACAGTATCTTTTACAATTTTACAAGAGATAAAGGATTGAATGCCCCAAGTTATTGGTTCGTAAGTAACACGGGTGAACAATAGGTGATTACAGAGATGGCCGATAGTCCGCCGGATCTTCCGTCTCGTTACGTGGCAATAGTAATCAGATTCGCGTGCAATCGTTCATGTTCGTCCTCGGATCTGGCGTGTGTATCGCGGGGATGTTCACGCGAAAAGGGACCTTATCGGCGCCGTGTAGACGCTGAAATCCGACAGGAACGCGACTGATAGTGCAATTACTTGAGTGATTGAATGTCGCGTCTTGTTTCCAGTGGAAGCGAAGTTGTACTGTTGCTGTATGATTTGTTTTAGTATAGTTGACCGATTGGGAAGTTGTAGCTATTGCTATAATGTTTATTTATAGTTAAGCGGATGGATCGACGAATAAATAAGTGAGAGTCTCTATAATAGTCAGAAGAAAGAACTTTATTTTTGCCAACTAAAGCTGATTAGCATTCTTCATTATTGATTAGATTACCCAGCCTACATTCAAGTAGATTTGTCACCAACTGCGAATAGCATCGGAATAAAACATTAAGGTTATCATCTACAGACGTGTTACGCCGCTAATGGAGGCGCTTTACTACTCCTTAAAACCAGAATATCTGGTACATGTAGTTGTATTCGTATAGCTTTCAGTAGCCTCAACCCTCAGCTATAATTGCGTCTCGCAACATGTTATT
Source organism: Udranomia kikkawai (assembly GCA_018250225.1). NCBI lineage: Eukaryota > Metazoa > Arthropoda > Insecta > Lepidoptera > Hesperiidae > Udranomia > Udranomia kikkawai. The sequence continues at coordinate 5,408 of DWTF01000291.1, forward strand.
TGTCGACCTTCGGAAGATATCAATTGTTGCCGCCAGGTGTCGCGCGGCCGCCCGTGAAGATGCATATCTGCAGATAGATGCAGCGGAAACAGCGCTGCCGTGAACCTTCGGTTAAACCGTTGAAGGCTAGTGCTGACCGCTGCACGGATAGTTTAAGGCGCCAAGGAGTCAATTTTTTGGGTTTCCTGGTTGTATGGGTTTGATTGGGTTTGCTTATGTGAAGTAATCCATAAGAAGTGGTGGCATGATGTATGGTAGCTAAATATAAAATATTATAAGTTTCTAAGTATGTGTATAGGTTTTACAAAAATATGCAGTACTAAGAGAGTTTTCTCCAATACACAATGAATCAATCTCAAGACACAATGACAACAAAACGACATAATCAATGCTCAAGATACATATGGAAAGAAATACAAAGCAGCCAACAAACAGTTCTGGTATTGTGCACAATTAAGGGTTCAGTGTGGTCAGAACTGGGAGCAGGGATAACGGTAATGATTCCCAGGAATCAATAGAGCCTGGCGGGGGGCCAGGCACCGAGGAATGCGGAGAGGAGCAGGATCTTGCTGATTGACTAGGGTTGTGACTAGGATGTGTTCGGTGATCGCTTGAGGTCGTCATGGTGTAACTTGGTGACGTTGATGTTGAGTCAAGCGAATGCTTAACCCAACTCAACACTAAAATGGTAACAAGCGTTGAGAACATGTCTCTTGAACAATAATAATGTCCCCATCACTGATACATCTCTGCCTATGTCACTTAACAAGTCCATTGAAATCAGAGCACAAGCGTCAAAATGGCTGCTCTAAGGCGATGGTGTTAAGAATTAACGAGAAATAATTAAATAATGAATGGAAGGTAGGAGACAATAACTTTAATTTTACGTATTGAAATTCTGTCAATACGCCACATAGGTTCATAAAAAATTCCTTATGACAGATAAACTGAGAAATTCATCAATACCTATTGTAGGTACATGAGTAAGTAGTGTACATAACAAACAATTACTTTCAACTGACAGACAAACATTACAGCCCTACTCATTACAAGGAAACGTGGCCATTTGAAAGTGTGATTTTATGTTGAAATGGTCACGATTACGTTAAAATGGCGTGAGTACAAATGAAAACGTTATTTTTCATGGTTTACGCGTTGTTTATCAACAATAAGCCGTTGTTCGACTGCAAAAAGTTAAAAAAACATTGAACTTTTATAGAGTGAAAGTTTTTTTCTTGTTTTTGTTATAAATATTCTTTTTAATTTTGTAAATATAGCAAGTAGATTTATAAGGCTATTACAGATATAAATGTTAACAAGCAACAAAATAGATGATGGAAGTTTCGCTGTACATACAGATAATATAAATTTATAATTTTGTCTGTGGTCGAACCCTAAAAAATTGTAAATTTTAGGCCAAGTTCACATCCTCAAGGTTGTCGATGGTTCAGTTGTGGGCGATTACGATCTAATGGCGTCTTCCTGACCGAATTAGGGTTCGATTCCAACGGCAATGGTACGATTGTCATCTGCCCTTCGAAACCAACCTTGAAAGAAAAATAACTTTTTACACGAGCCCGTCATATCGCTTTCGGCTGGCAGTCTTACTTCATTAAAATAATTATAATGGCTTGATAGACAAGATAATCAGCTCAAAACATTGTACTCTTTATAATGTCGGCAATAAAGTACACATACAATACAAATAATGGATCGGGTAGATTTTATTCCCAGTGTATAAGGTTGAATATAAATTAGATTCAACCATCGCCTTGACATCTATATCTTTAGTACATATCAGTGACAAATTCTATAGCAAATATTGTTTAGTATCAAGCCTTGAGCATTTGACATAATGCGACGAGGCATAGACTATAAATCTTTTTTTTTATCCATTAATGACACCATAAAGAGAACGTTACGAAAGCGAAACAAACACGTTTAATTATTTATTTTTATTGTTATAATTATTAAATTCATTGCAGCTCTTATCGGATTTATTAGAATGGCTTTAATTTGTCTGATAAGGAGTATTACATCGTTATATGGAAAAATGAATGGGTAAAACCTTAAATTGTGATTTAGAATAACAAAGATAGTAACTATTAATGTAGAATCTACTATCGCATTACTACTATCAAAAAAAATATCAAAAATCGAAAACTTGAGCGAGTACAGACATAGACTAATACTAGTATTACATGACATTAGTAGTAGTAATACACGACTAGCAGATAGTTGAGGTACGCAGTAGTGAAAAGACCTAACAAATATTTCTTTAAAACGACCCAAAACCCTCCAAAAACGCATGTTGCCTTCTTAACGGCTACAATAATTGCATGTACGTACTAGATTTCCTACACGCTATCAAAACAATGACACTTTTCAAGTTAAATGGACGGCGACGGGCAAGGATGTTGCAACAAAAGAGACGATAAAAACATGTACACATCCCATTCAAATAGTAAACATAAAAAGTATTAGGCGAAACGAATCTCCGGGTGAAGCCGCGGGCAATTATTGTCTTAATTCGGCCCTGCACTGACCGCTATTACATGTGTGGTCCAAGGGTTAAGATGAGAGAGAATTTAAGCTTACATACATCTAAGTTACATGAAAATGTTATTGTCATTGCTGCATAAATTATTCTTGCAATCGGTTTGACGATTATTAGCTGTGCAGACTTTGAAATCTATCGTAAGTTAATAATTATGTTTGGTTCTAGCAAGCATTTCTTATTGCTTATAGGTTAGGTTAGGTTATCAGGCTTAGAAAATATAACATTTTGTTTAGTAGCGCAACTATCGCTAAGACTACTATCGTTAGTAAGATTTCGCTAGTTTTGTGTTTTTCCGCTAATTTCTGTTCTGTTTCGCATTTGTTTCTCCTATCACAGTCACCGCTACCGCTTCTCGCTTGCTTCCGAAGGGCCGTTCCTTCTGAAGGGTTAGAGGGCAGGGCGGACAATTACCTACAATCATTACTGAGGACAATTATGTAGCGAGCGTCACACTCGCAGGTTTTTATTGAAGACTGGGGGTTAGTTTAATTGTGGGTCCAGCGGAGCCCTGCCCCGTGTTTTCGGGTTTAAAATGCGTTTTGCGGCCTTTGGTCAGATCCAAATCAACATAACGTCAGAAACTGCTTTGTATCCGCATATTTTTGTGAGCTGGAAAGTCGTTTGATACTTAAATGTCATCAGTGTTCTTTATACCCAATGTGATATAATTGCTCTACTCACAATTTTGGCATGTTATATGATTATAGGTAGATGAAAAAGCCTCATTAGCAAGAAGATTTTCTTTTTGATTTGGATGTCCGAAAAGCAATGTAAGAAGATACATACGCCTTTAGGGATCTTTCGTATAACAGAGAGCACCATTTGTTAATTAGGAGAGCCAATACGATACGCCTTTGCATTGTATTAGTACGTGCAATATCATAAGGTCCGCAATCCCCGAATCGCAAAGAACGTAGCAATAACGTTTGCGTGAGAAGCAATCAGCGGTCGACAAGGAAAACAACAAGTGCTGAAGATTTTCTCATTAAAACCAGCAATTCCCATCGCGCAGCATCAGTTGACCGATCTTCATTGAGTGCAGATTAAACCGGAAAGCAATACTGAGCTTTCGTCAACATTTCTCATTCTTTTTGCTATGATTTGTGCATTTTGTATGGCTGCGGTAGGTGTATATACGAGTAAGACGTAAGTTACGTATAAGCACATTGCTATATTATTTATACATTTTGCGTACCTATATTCCAGTTCTACTGTTTAAAAATATGAATTCCTTAGAATCAATTAAGACTTGGCAAATTTCAATCCACCGAATGCATTGACGAACATTCTAAAAGCAATTTGAAAGCCTTTGTAGATATGACATGAAACAATAACAGACCGCACATTCTATCTTGCAACCCGAAAAACGAAGACGCGAAAAACACAGGGAAATGAGAAAGCATGTCAATAGCCATACAGATCTAATAAAGAAACAAAACTGAACCAATTCGGCCCCTGACAATCCATCGTCATAAATTTGTACAGGGCTCAATCACAAAAGAAGTGATGAAAGACAAGTGGGCGAATAAAAAACGCATAATACGCCATTTTGCCGTCACAAAGTGGAATCCATGTCGGCGATCTGTCAAACTGGTCAAACATGAGCGAATTGGCGGGCAACCGTTATTAGCCGACGAAATTTAAGCTCTCGCACGGACTGAGAGAATTCACCGCCGCGGAATACCACCGAATTCGAGCGCCGAAATCTACCGAGTACCAACTGCCAAAAACAAAAAGACGCCGGATAGCTTCTACGGACGGAGAGTTCCCCGTTTCTTTTTTCGACATCTAGCGTAGCCACTGTATAGTTTGGAGCGAGTTTCATTTCGGGGAAAAATGATAAATGACGTGAATGATTGAACGACTGGACACGAGTTACGAATCTCGGAAAGAGATTTCAGCCATCCGTTTTACATTTCATTCGAATCATGACGGGCCACGTCAGCCGGCGCATCTATGGAAATTAAAATGCGAAATTTATCGGCCATTTAGCGGATTGTCACGACTTCAGTTACAATTCATAAATATTCACGGCAATTGTCCGCGGTGCTTTTATAAAATAAACATGTTGATTGACATCAGACGTCACGGGCATCAATCAGGCGGGCGTGATCGGAATGCGAGCGTGCATGATAAAAATCATCGCCTGAATTGTAGGACTGCACTCTGTTTTTCACTGCGACGGAATAGAGCGCAAAATTCTATGCCGATTTCTTTTGACATTTGCAAATATGGCGTCATATTTGACGTTGACGGCGAAATTGGCGGGAAGCTTGTCTATGCACTTTGATGTTCGCGCGCTCGGATTTCGTGTTCGAAAAACATTGACAAGAACCTTTAGTAGCTTCGTTGATTAGTTTTCAGCGCTGACAGTTGACGTTATTTCGCCTTTTTGGCCTATTCGACTGTTCTTCTGACATTAGCGGGTGTCTGTTCCGAATATAGTTTGTATAGACAATCGGAATGCAATTGTCTGTAGTTTTGAGGCGGCCGACAACGAAATGAAGCAATTATAAGTTCTGGGGCTCATTTATTGCCTGTCTATCGCTGCAGTTATAAAACCGAATGGAAAACTAAGTTTTGCTTTTGCGGTTATAAGTTCACATTATGGACGACTGGTTAGTCGATATCGTTCGTCTGTGAGTTCGATGTTTCAGTTGTTCCGACGTTGTTATGATTCAAACTAACCATAACTTTTACTATTATTTATTAGGTATGGGTGTTTGCTTGTTTCTTGATTCTCGAGTCTAATACCTACATTTATTTAAAATTATCTTGCAAAAGAAAGAAAAGTGTCTGAAAATCGTGGATATTTTTAAAATTCTTGCAATAAATCTAGATTAAAACATTGCCTAAAAATAGCCGCATAAATAAGGTAACACGTACACGCCAAAGTTTTGTACGGCGTTCTTTTTATTCTAGTCTAGTACAACTTAGTTCACGGTTCCAAGTTTGAATCGCGATAATTTCGTATTTATCCTGTTATATATCGCTTCAAATGAATGCTTTCGGTGCAATTTATAAAACTTGAGTTGCCACACCTCGCTGTACGATAGACCAGCCCAATTTGGTCAGCAGACACTTCGGGTCACGCGAGTATGCCGCCATTATGTTCACGTCATTCGGGATTAAAAGAATGTAAATTGCGGAACGAAAATTTTATTCTTTCGCGTTCCGAAACATGCATCATGGACTGGTTGTTTCGTGGAGATATCTGTGCTAGATTATTTTGAGTAATGGTATCTAGTGTTTCGGGGTGTGCGGCCTGCGGCTGCGGTAGATGCGGCTCTGCGATCGTGTGGAAATGCTTATTTCAGTGTTTCGCGTTTGAGTTAAAGAATTTGGGTTTGAAGCATCTCGGGTTAGACATACATGTGTAGTTGTAAACCTAAACATTGACGTAATTTCATATCATTCTAGTAAGACAATGTATGGCCATTTGAATTGGAGCCAACGTTGATCATCGTTCATGGTATTAATTAATGAAATGACCCTGTCTCGATGTGTATCTAATCTACTGCATTCCCTATCCCGTACTATACAGGCACAGAATAGAGAATAGTACTATTAATGTCTGAGAATACTCCATTTGGGGACAATCCTTGTTCAATCCAAGCAGTTCTGACTTAGATCACGTCAGATATACGGATATCCTTACTTGTAATTGTACACACCTAAGTAAATGGAACTAAAGCAAGAATAAAAAAGCGCGTTTACAACAAATATTGTATGGTAAAAGTTAGCGACGTGAGCCGCAAGCCGCAAGTCGCAAAGCCGCGCCGCACCGCCCGCGCCGCAGCAGTGCAGTGGGGTTGAAGAAAAAAGCAGTAGACTATAAAATATCGTTTTGTTGGTGCAATTAAAATTGTACGGCGGAGATAGTGCGCGCGCCCCGTCTTGCCTCTTTGTGTTCTATTGACTGCGACTAAATAAATGCTGTTCTGTTGGCAATGCCCGTTATTTGCGACGGTTCTGAAGGAATATCCCCGTTTCTTACCCCGTTCCGCGCTTTTGAGAGCTCTCTATGAATCTAAATCTTGTAAAACTCAAACTTGCATTGGGCTTTATTGAGAAGTTTTATACTAGGGAATCTCATTCGTCTCTGTCCTAGAATGCTTAATCTATTTCTTTAATATGTTAAAGTATAATTAAAATGATTTTTTCTCAAAAGTATATATTTTTTTGTAAAGATGTTTTTCCTTTAAACTTGTCATAAACATTTATCCCCTGAACAGGTTAACAAAAAAAATTACCAAACATGTCAAATGTTGTCAATTTGATTATTTTTGTATTTTCGAAAGAATCTGGCTTTCTGAGTGATTGGATTAATCTGAAAATTGGTTTAATCAACGCAGCTACAGATACAATAGTTATGTACTTTAAGTATTCAAATTATCTACGTAAATTTCGAGCACAGTTTGCAACAAAGACTGGCCGATCCGGCAATGCAATCTAGATAATTATTTTAATTCCGTTTCGAATATTTATCGCTCGGTTGCCATCCGAATTCCGGTTCGTTGGAATAACGCGAAAATACGGTCATAGAGCTTTGGCGCGGTTTTCGTTTTTTTTATTACGTTGGTCAACGTGGCGGAGCCAAGTATCAGATGTTTTATCGATACCTAGTCTCTGGTTTTAATTTTTGGTAGAATCTCAATAGTGGAAATGGAGATCTTTAGTGTTTTTTTTGTCTGCGTCAGAAAGTAATTTGTATGTATACAGTATAATAGACTAAGGCTAGTCAAAAAAAGAAATTGTCTATCATAATCAACGATATGATCTACCTTTCTATTCGAGAGTTTTACGCATCGACAGTTATTTAGTTTCGACTCAACAAAAATTCAAAACTATTTTCCGTTTGTTGTAATTTTAAATCATTATCGTGTAATGTGTATAATATATGCTAAACTAAAGTGATAGGTAGGTATGTATATAGTAAGTTATCATTTATCTAAGAGATGAATTCGGAAATAACGTTTGATGTAGCCTCTACATCGACTCTACATAGAGATGGCTTCATCAGTTGATACAGGAAGGGCTCGTGATTCCAAAGGGTTGGCCGGAGATTGATGACATTATGACCTGGTGGAATCGCTTTGAGAATTTTCATATAAGTTTATTTGTCTTTGTAGAGTTTTGTAGAGTAGAGTCTTGCTCAACGACTCTACGCTAGATTTAGACGAATAAGAAAATAAAAATAATTCATTTTTCAGAAACGTATAAAAACTTTCTCAATTATTGTAACTAGACTAATTCTTACATTTAGATATACATATATGTAAAAA
>DWTF01000292.1:0-13241 GCA_018250225.1 Udranomia kikkawai
GCGACTTTATAGATTTTTTATGAGCGATAAGCGATTTACTGTGATCTCAACCTTAACCAGGGATTATTGTAAGAGGGCCTGTAACGATATTTTGATGTCGTCTGCCAACTCGCGTTTAATTAGGCTCTAAGATCGGGAGTGGTAAAGTGGGGGTATAATGTCATAAATACTTCAGGGGCGTTCGCAGTTTATTGTACAATCGCCTTTATGGCCATTCGCGGGATTATAAACATTTAGTGGTTTGTCAAAGATTGGAGCAGATGAACTGAGATTAATCAGCCATTATGAGCTTGTAAACTTGTCGGATATTGCAGCAATCGAATGAGAATGCAAGTCTTTCCTGATAAATATTTGAGGAAGAATATAACTTATTAAAGGAATATTAAACATGTAACGTTCTTTAGATCACGTTAAATCAAGATAATAGGCAAAAGCAAGTGTTTAGAAGCCCGCTGAAAAGTTCATTTTCGCCAACTTTAAGGCTATAAATACTTTTATATTTAGAAGTCTCCTAGCTGCGCTAAATTCCAGTTTTCTTATTAAAACACTATGCGACGTTCAAATACATATATAAATATTTAGATTTAAAGTATCTTCGTATGTTGACGGGCACCGACATAAATTACCCAATTTTATCTGTCAATCAGTTTCTTTTTATCAAATTATAGTAACAAACCTTCAATTTTTTTACAAGGGCCTAAACAGATAAGGGGGAGGTGCTAAGATGTCACCGGTGTTTCTAACGCTAACGTTTTAAAGGACTACTTTAAGTAGTAGGTACTTGTGCTGAATATTTTATGGCTCTAAATGAAACGCAAACTATAGACTGCATCTTCACGGTAGAAAGAAACGACAACTCAAATTAACAAAAAAAATAAATTAATCACAATATCACCGATACCTATTTATCAAATAAAAAAAAACGAAATATGTGATCGATTTTTATTTTGCCTGCTAGTCATAAAAAGGGCAAACTGACAACCAACGGTAGGCAACACAGTTATTGTTCTGACAACATTGCCCATAAATGTTGGCCATCACTCCCATCAACCGGCAGCGCCGGCGCTGGCAACACAACACCATAAAACGCCGCACAAAACAAGACGTTCGCATTATCATTGCGCCATTCGCTTTTATCGTTTCTATTCGTGCGGGAAAACAAGGAGTTTTATCGCGCGAACGAATATCATACAATCACGTCCTTATGAATACAAGACTTTTAATGTAAAATATAAGAATTTACGTAGAAATGGAATGTTTTGCATTGCATTGTGAAGACTAAGGGCTCTGTAGTGAGTTTGAGTATCAAACAATGGCTAATTGCAACAGATAAGGCAGATAACTCCAGTATTATAGCACTGGGTGCATAAGGTTTTAAAGTTGGTGGTGTAACCCAGTAAGGCTGTAGCACATGTACACCGTTGCTTGGCGATGAATTTAACCTTCAATCGTTCCATGATGATATTAACAAAACTTAATCTTCAAAAATTATGAGTTTTCAGTTTTTGTATTACTAACATAAATTGTTTTCAGCCGAATGAACATGTCTAGTCTCCGGGCAATGGGGAAAACGTTCAAGTATGCAAACTAGCAAAGTTCTAAGAAGCGGATATCTTTTAGTATAAATATTACTTAAATGGTACATAAAAGCTTACTCAAAATAAAGGTTGGGAGAGTATCAACAAACATCACGGGAAGGGCTTTCCCTTGACTCACTGTTGTGACGTATGTTTATTATTATATTTACGAGCCAACTAAACTAGTTTGGGCCCTTCGAGCGACGCGACATTATTACTAATATTATTATTTTCCACTGTTCCTTTATGCCCCGACTTACCCCTGTATTCAATTACTTAAGTGCTTGCAACGCAACCGCGGTGACTAGAGCCGTCTCGTTTTAACGCGTAGTGAAATTAGTCTGTTCCTGTCTCGTTCTCTTGAGGAGGGTCGGGATAATTATGTGAATATCTATTATTTTTCACCAGAGAGCTCTGTAATGGCTTGATAGAGATAATGCGCTTTCAGTGGCGGCGAATAAAAACGTCTTAGCGTCCGCCATCTTGTTCTTCCAGGTAATTAGTTTGAATGAAAAGCAGAACATACACATGTACTGGTTCCTTTTATTGCTTTGTACGTGAAAAGTTGTTACTTTATGTTTCAACTGAATTATAACCGGTTCTGGTTATCACGCCATCTTATTGTGTGTTCATGGACTTGAACAGTCATAAATAGTATTAAACTATAATTTAAAATCATCTATTTTGACAGTAATTCATGATATTTTATGTTCTATGTTTCCTTGCATGACTTGGATTTGCACCTTAAATTAGATTTTACACTACCACTATATTAAAAGGTATAATATATGTAGTGTATTTAATATTCAGTTGAGGAAAAAATGTGTAAGTGCACGAAAGTAATCTTATGTCTACGAACAGTATTTTGGAAACGATGTGTAAGACGTGCTTCAGGATCTACCATGACAGCTTTTGTTAGTTTATAAATTTTATTCTACTAGATATCATTTATGCATCAAATATTCATTTATGAATCTAGCTTTCCTTCAAAGATTCAGTTTCGTTCGAAATTGTTAAAATTGTCATTTAGTTGTTTCTATGTAAGCGGAACTGACCCTTTTTTTCTCAAGTGCCTACAAATTAAACAAATTCAGCTAGAAAGAGCGAGATCGTTAAGCTTTGTTGGCACAATCGTCTGCGGAACAAATCGCGGCGACTATTAACAGCAAAGGGTGATACGGTGTGACAAATGATGCTGCTAATGATCTGAGTGTGCCCCGGCCTAACACCGCAAGCTAGGCGGGATATAGGCAAACAAGCATTAATTAAGATCTGGAGGTGATAGATAACTTACTGGTGATATAGTATATTAGTCAAATCTAGTGACATAGTGAGTTTCTTAATCTTCTTAAAGATGTTAAAAGAATACTCTTTGAAGCTATGAGATTCACTCACCATTCTCCATGACACCCAATTGAAATCTACATACAACAATAATACAAACAAATAGCTTTAAACGATCTGGATAAATAATTTTAATTTTTGCTTAGAAGATGTTCAAGTCAACAATGATTTATTTTAGTCTCTGATACTCTATGATACCTTCGATTATTGCATCCTTATCTATTTAAACTTTATATCTATAATTAAAAACTTGATGACAAAGGTGGATAATGCTATAACCATTCTCTGCCAGTCAATTCACTAATGGATAATTCAGGAAGCTATAATTGATATAGCGTGCCATAATTGTAGCATGATATACCACAATAAAGCATATCTCCAATAAGATGTTCATTAAATGTATTTTATTTGTTCTAACTGAATCGGTGAGAAGCGTTACGTTGCTCTAACAAGCGTGGCGTTCCCAGGCCATCAATACGCCATCGAGGCCAATCCGACGCACCGTCAATACCAACAATCATGCTTCAATTGATTCTTTTTTATATTTTTGTCCGTAATGAGAGACTGTATTGATGGCCAGGCGCCGCATTATTTTGCGTTTTGTTTGGTGATTCATACAAATTAGTTCTCAGGTATTACTAATTGTTAAAGCTATCGTTTCATAAAGTTTATAACGATCATTATGTATAATATAAACGTAAACTTAAGTATCCGAATAAATAAGTTAATTTGTAAATATCATAGTGTCTAAGTGCAAATTAAATTAATTCGTGTAGTGGGCAATATATTAATTAATCTAATTGGGTCAATTCTTACTTTAATAAATTTACCATTACTGTTACTTCCTTATTTTAATTAGCATTTCCTTAATTGTGAAATATGTTTTAGTTTATTATGACAAGTAGTAATTTGCATACAAAAGCCCAATTACCAACTTAGATTGATACATCAATGGTCCTACGTATCCGTTCGAATAAATACACGTCAAATAAATTCTTTTACTCGTTTGGACATTTAATATCTCACCCGAAATTCAAACAACGGCAAATATATAGATCGAAAAAATACAATGACAGTGGGACAGAGAGCGGCAATTTATTTTTTATCTTTATTTGCGAGATCGGACAGTCGTTTTGAAGAATTTGTGGCCGATAGGTAAATTGGAATTGTGTTTTTGATCGATGGCGCGCTCTCACTAATGGATGCTGAACGCAAATAAAAAAAAATGTATGCGCGAGCACCGCGCTGCATTTCATTCGCTAGGCGGAAAAAACTGAAACACTTGATTGATGAGTTTTAGAATGCATTGCAGATAATGCCTGCTATACTGCTTTCACTATTGCGTTCAAATGCATCCTGTTTGGTACACGTACGAGTTGAACATTTTTATAAATATTATATTTTATTTTCATGAATGGCATGGAGGGCAAATATGTAAAAAGAACAATTTATCAAGGGCATTTATCAAACACCCATTTTTAATTTGTAATGTTTACCTTTCTCAAGAAATCATAATAATAGGTATACCCTATGCCGTAGTAATGAAAATGAAAGAAACGACACAAAATGAAATTGAGATAAAGTGAAGGTAGGCCACTGGAGCTCATTTATCCATACTGTAGAGCTATAAATCATAAAAGGATTAGAGCCATGGCCGTAGCTACAAATTTGGCATTATTAAAAAAACTCATTTGCAAATTTCGAAAGACAAAAAGATATTAAAGCGATAAACTTAATTATCTTCAATTTGCCCGGTCCCCCGGTGGCGATGAAAAAATACACCCCTTTTGCTACTTTTCCTTGAGGAGAACATAAAAAAATGTTAATGCGCCATATTTAATATTATCTAAGAGTGCATAATAACGAAGATGAGATCCCTCTATTATCTACTACTTTGTTTAAAAATGAAAAAAGAAAATCCCGAACGTTTAATAAAATATGGAGCAAAATTGATTATTAACTTATTTTAAGTCATATGCGTTTGCAAATACGTATCGAAATAGCCTTAGAGTAAACATATAAAAATGCAAGGTAATATTTGTGTTACATTTTGAGATTTGTAATAAAAAGATGTCCAAAAGAACTTTTTCGATATTAGTCGTCCATCGTGTATAAAAATCGGACAAGCCGGGCTACACAGAAACTTTGCAAATTAAGAAAATGTAATTAGTGCTCCTCCACCCCGCCTCCCCACGGACATAATTAAAGCGAATCTTGTTGTAATTTTGACATTTAATTTTTTCCCGCCGTCACCTCTCCCTTATTAATTAATTTAAAAAAAGTGCCTCTAAAATTTAATCTCTGCGCTTCTATTATTTTTTTTGGTGACGTTTTTTGCTCTCCGTAAGTTAATGAAACGGCGGAGATTTTTGATAGGCGCTTGAGTCGTAGGAAAAAGTTTTTTTAATTTCCACTTTTGCGTAACTCGTGATTAATAGATCAGCCTACCTTAGTTATTCATTTTTGCGAATCTTTCTCAGAGGTTATTAGTTCTATCTGTCACTCGTTCCAAGTTGGTAGATGAATGGGTGGAAAGTTGGAACATAATTTTTTACTACGATGTCAGAGCGTTCGATGCCATTCTGTAGCATTACGTTCAACTGTTGTGGTGGTTGATTATAATAAAATTAGAGTAATTTACAATTCGGATCCATGTGCCGATGCACCCGCGTTCCCCCAGCGATAAGGCGAACGAATGCGTATTTAAAGTGAGCGCCCAGTCAAAACAACATAATACCTTAATTTAAATTTAAATGACAGTTAAGCTCCGGCGATACGATCGACGCCAGCGCCCCTGCCGGAATTATTGCGATGTCATTAAGCGTGAACATTTTTATTTTACTATCTCTCCGTATCGAAAGCGTTATTGTAACTACGCGTGAACGCTTAGACATTCCTTTTGACTATGTAATGCGTAGATTTTTACTTGATATTTCTTTATCAGGATAAAAAACAAATTTATCTTAAATAGGATAGGATATTTCATAAAATTAAGATTTCAACGTTGATTTATACTACACAATGTTAGTACAATAAATTATACAATAACCATAACGTGTAACTTACCCCCTCGTGTGTGTATATAATAATTAAATCCTAAACAGAGTTAAATCCACGAGTATTTAAATAGCAGGTTACCATACACGAGTAATAAGTGACAAGTGAGCTATCTTGCTTTTATATAGGTATAGTACAATCATTAAGTATGATCATAAAAAAACTTTAACAAGTTAACAAAAACTGCAAATTATGTAAAAATTAAATGAATATAAATGTGAGACGTCAAAACCGCCTGCGATACAAATATTTCTCTTGTTTTTATTTCACCGCCAATTTGCGGTATGAGCCATTCTCTGCAGTTTACTTTAATTGCTATTTTCAGTCAAAATAAAATCGCTTGCAATTAATTTTTCTGCTTAACCACGTATACGTATTAAGCTGGATATGAGATTCCATTATGGCAATATATTTGAATACAAAAAAGTCTATAACGTACAAAAATATTAAAGAAATACAGAATTTACAAATAGATGCCACCTTAAAAATATTTTTTAAGTTCATATAGGTAAGGCAGCTTCGTACATTCTGAGTTAAAATTCCAAAAACACGTCCTTATCCCAACAGCAAACATTCAAAATTTCCAACACAATTGCGAGAAAAACTCATAAAATTAACCGGATGACTTATCACGATCATTGTAAACCACGCCTCAACCTGTCTCCGATTTCGTCAAAAAGCCTGTCATTTATCTAATATATGATAACCGCACGTTTCCTCGCGTCATTTCTGGAGGATTACGTCACGCGTATAAAAACTCCTCTCACAATTTAAGCTAATGCCTACTCGATGACTGGCTTACACGGCGATAAGGGCGGATTATGCCCCTACCTCCCCTATTTTAAAATTTCCGATCTAGATAAGTTGACGCACCGCGGTGGCTGTCGTTAGATTTAGTGTGTGATGGAACAGATAAGTACTGTAATTTGCTGTTTTGGCTTGCTATATCTCTCTGATGTTTATGTGGATAAATAATGGCAACATGAGAAAGTACCTATCTTTGTACTTCTTACTATTTTTAACTAACCATAATAGTGTTTTGTCAAAATTATCTCATTAAGAACTATCCGTTACGTTAAAAATATCGCAAATAATGTTGCCCGTTATACAAATATAAAAAATATTCGTAATATACAAATGAATAAACCTTCTATGCTCAAATCCTCAGCAATGATGCGGTATCCCATTCTGTTAATCAACTTAGAAATCCCAAACAGCATACAGATATTCTTCCAGAAAACTGTCAGAAAGTTTCATAAAACAATGGTCATCAATTTCCAGTGCATCAGATAACCGGACAAGCGGACAAACAGTCCAATTACTACTATCAATAATGGCAGTGACGCCGTCGTTTCCCCAAGGAGGCGATACGCCCGAAACAAATTGAAAATTCCCCATAAAACCGCCGGAACCCATTGTGATGTAGCTACTCCCATTATTTATGGGGATCGGACATGGAGTGAAAACAATTTAAAAAACCACAGCATATACGTTTTATTATCTTGATATGTTTTTGATAACGAATATCGCCTTTTTGATTTTGTATTATTCGCTACGCTCCGTTTTAGATGATAAGTTGTATCTTATTTATAATAACTCGTCTTTGTAACTGGTAGTAAAGTAGATTAAAATTTTCTGGTTATTAACTGATGTATTCGTATACATACATCAAAGATAATGGCATAAGATAGATAGTTTTTTTTGTTTTATTGTGCGTTTATATAGGTGTGAAATGATACAACCGGTTTGGAACAGTTACTATATAAAGGCATTATATATGTATAAAGGCAAAGCTTATGGCTATCATAAGGCATATAATGTCTTAAAGAAAATATTTTTAACCGGTTACCGTTCATTTCGTATTCAAATTACTACATGAAAACTTATATTTTTGGAATGTAAACATTTTTACTTGGCAAGACTACTGACAATTATCTTCTTTTTATCAAGTTAGAGGAAGTAAACAACACGTTGGCCAAGAGCGAAGTGTATTGTAACACAGTATTGGCAAGGTACTAGAAGATATTTCACTTCTGCCACACGTCATGGCGAGACAACGACTAAATAAAATCGATAAAAACCTTAACCGAATAAATTAATGTACTATACCTAGTTACTTATATCTTTTTCAACATGGAGGAGTCCTGTTCTACTGAAACTCCATGACTCCAAAAACTTAATTCGGGATGTTGTTTATAGAAGAACGATGGGGTGTCATTAAAAAGTAGGGTGTTTCCAAACCAAGGTATTTAAAAGCCGTACCAATCTGCAGGTTCACATTCCTTATCGAAGTAACGACAAAACTCCATACGATAGTATTTGGTCGGTTATCGGCAACTATCTTCATGACACCAGGACACACCCAAAGACTTCCATTTGCTCTGGGACGCGTATAAATTGACCACTATGAAGAAGGGAAGCCACTATGACGTTACCAACCGAACGATTGGATACTCGCAGTGTTTTATTATTTATCAAGCTCATAATCCGCGGACGCAATAAATCTGTGCAGACAGGAGGCAACATGGCGGCGGTTTTTTGGCGCGAAAAAGAATCGGCCGCGGAAAGCGGGAATGAGCCGTAGATTAGGCGGGATAAGTCCAGGTTATTAATGGACCCGAGATACACACGACAAAATGGATAACAAATGGATGTGGCTCCCGTGTGCCCTTTTTTCCGCCGAATTTGTTTATGGTGACAGTTTATCGACCGTCAACTTTTTTTCGGTCATGGATTTATGAAAGGCTTCGGAAACGATATAGAAGATGATTTACAATTTCAAATATTTTACTAATTAATTGGTTGGAATTTTGGCTTGGCTGGAATGCAAATCTATCTAATATCTATCTAATAAGTTTCATCATCTATCTACCTTTCAATGCTCGTACTCGTAGCTATGTCTCAGATCTTCATAATAAGTGTACTATATCTTCATAATAAGTCTACTATAACTACCTATAGTAGTTACTATAGGTATAAAAGTCCAATAAATGAATTCATTTGATATCATCATGAGAGATAGGCGAAACAAAGTAAGGGTTCGCCAAGGAAGTGCCCAGGCCCCTCTACATTATGTCATATGACGTGATAACGTATAATAATAACAAAATGCGCACAGTAAGCAAGTCCTGTCGCCCCGTGTGGGACGTAAAGCGTCCCAGTCGTAAACTGAAGCTGACTCGACTATATGACTAGAGGCGGCAAATATAAGGAATAGTATTTTTAAAATAGTATGCTTTTCAATGCAATTGTATTAGTGTCATATTGCGTTATATTATTACAATAAGTTATTGTTTTTATCTTTTTTAGAAGTAAAACATGCCAGAAAAATAGGACCGCGGAGGCTGGTAATAAACCACATTATCAACTGTACAACTGCTTGCTATTTAAGGATGGAAGGAAATATTTCAATAGCTTTTCAATTATTATATAAACATTTCAATTAATAACTCAAATAAGACATTCGTCTATTTGAAACTGATAGAGCTCTTTATCCGAAATAAATAAAAGTTATATCTACATCAAATAAAGAAACGATTTCAGAATTAGACTAGAACACACATCCTTGTCTAATCCTAATAAAAGAAAGTATCAGAGAAGATAGAATGAAGTATTAAACAAGTGTGGAGCTGGAATAAAAGAGTCTGTCGTGCGTCGGTGTGTAACACGGCTACATCGTGCTCTACAGAACTTTCCCAATAACATGACGCTACACTTTGTGAACCGTTACACTTGAACACACGGCAAACTATACATGTGATGTTTGTCACGTTTATTTTGCAAAATACAGTTGTTTTGGTTGGTTGTTGTACGCTTATTTATGATAGAGTAAAAGTTAAAAAGCATTGGAAAATGTAGAAAACGAAGAAATAAAACTTTATTTGACTAAGAATATACAGATATTGAGAAACATTTAATGACATAACATAAGACTCGTCATCTTTTTTTACTGCATTCTTTTGTTATTAGAGTTTCATGAAATGTTGTAGAGTCATTATATAAAACCGCTAACGGTCTTTATTGAACACTGAATAATGCCTAAATGATACTCGAGAGTCTGATGCTATCTATCATCAGATACGGACTGGTAACGCCCTGCCCACTAAAGTCATATAAATAGCAAAATTATCAACAACACATTCAATCCTTTTTTTTACTCTTTTCCACATAGCAATGGTTAGTTATTCGTGGTCGCAGTGTGCGCCCCGATACACTGAGCGTATATTTACAAGTTATTACGCCGCTCCGCGCGGGCACGGTGCCGTGGCGTACTCGTTTTAGCCGTTATATACTATGTTTTATTGATTCTACGGCGTGTATGTTGTAAAACTAATCGAAAAGTTATAAAATAAACTAGAAAATGTATTTCTGAGGGTTTAAACTAAATAATCATCGTGAATGATGGTCTGAATGATGGACTCTTCTCATTTAGTGGGAGGGTATCTAAAATAAAGTATATTGAGGGTTACGTAGATCATACAAAAGGTTATAATTATTCAATTTGATTTTAATGTCTCATTGCTCATAAGTTGATATCATATATATTATCTTGCTGAACAAAAAATAATGATAATATCGTCTCCATCAACTCTTTATTCTTGTTTTTGAACATTACACAGTAGAATTAAATAAATTGAATAATTATCATCCAAAACAAAATTTGAAATCTGTTCGCAATTTTCAACATCAAATGCTTGACAGCAAAGACAACAAGATCCTCCCAAGTACATACAACATGTACAAGATTCCTTTGTCCGAGCGTCTCCAACAAATGACTCATCCCTATTCTATAACAACAAGCGGTCTATCAAACCTCGGCGCGATCTCGCGTCGACATGAAACTTGATGCGCCATCATAACGATATTACGTCCGTCTATTCCGTCTATTCCGTGCCGTTTCCACTGAGCCGATTCATGAATATATATTGTCGAACACTACGAGTAATGAATTCGTTTATCGTGATTATATTTTTTCGATACCATTCTCATGTAATCGCTGGGAGAAGCTATTGTTTTTGGACGCTGCTTCGATATGATTACGATTATTTCAATGAATTGCTCTTATGGCTTCGATTGACAATGTTCGGATTCTGTAAGTTGCCAAAGGCTGCTTTTTAAATACTCTATTAACAGTGTCTTAGTATCTTATTATTTTTCCTTGATGTTGTAGTGATTGAATAGTAAAATTTTCTCATGTAAAATCATTGTGCCACATTTTCAAGAGGTTCTCTATATGCTACGATTTTACAGCAATGCATCTCTGATCTACTTTATGAAGACCTCCCGTTCACATAAAGATAGAAGAGGAGAAATAAAGAAAGAAGAAGAGACAAACATGGCCAATGCTGCAAATCTTTCTCTCCTATACACTGTTGTTTGTTACGGCTACTTCTTAAGATATATATAAAGAAAATCAAACTTCAACTTGTGTAACAAATGTTCAACTATCATTATGTATCACAATTTATCATTGTTATATTTATAAATAGCTGGAAATATTATAATTTCCAACAGATTTGACTCAAATTATCAGCATTTTTCTTTTTTGTGATTCATTTTAGGAATTAAAAATGTTCTATCTGTTCCTGTTCCTTCCCTTGGAATCCTTATACGTAGCGTAGATTATTACTTAACATTTATACATACTACTTCATAACATACAAGACAAATGTATGTTTTCAATAAATCGAAGCCTCCTCACAGAGTAAGCAATAACCTTACGATAGTGACTTAAACTGCTATCGGCGATACGACTCGTTACCGATGTAGCGTCGATAATACAACGATAATGCACCGATACGTATGCGGCCCGCGCGTTCCTTTATTATTATTTCCACATATTGACTTTCCGTTGTCTATCCGAGGTGGGAGGGGGCGGGTGGGGAAGATATAGTCGCGAAGTACACATGTAGCGGTCGAATCGATAGCCTAATGCGTTTAGGATTGGCTGCTCGTTTGCAGCGCGGTCCTCGCAAATTAGATATACTACGTTATACCGCGGTAGTGTCCGCTCTAATTTCAGTTTAATGTCGTCCTTCGAGACGGCGTGCGCCGTGTTTATGGGTTCATACAAATTTTCGCCCCAAATTACTGTTTTGGAACGAGCAGTTGTAAATAAGAGTTGATTATGGTCGTGGTTTGAAGTGATTAGGATTGTAGACGTTTAGTTACACGTTAGTGAAAATGGGAGTTTTGTGTGACAGTAAAATACTTTCTCCCATATCCCCTTACCTCCCGTACCTAATGCCAGATTACAGAGGTTATACAGTTCATCTTCTTCGACACTCATATCTACATCGCAACGTTTGTAAATACATACGACTTCAAATATACGAATATAATAATTTCAAGCTTATTGAAGTAGTCACAGTATCATTTCACAAGATGGATGATCTTTACTATTCTCAAGTAACTAAAAAAACATATTATTATTAGGTAATATTATTTAGGAGCATAGACAAATATTTATAATTATAAGAAAAAACTTGTATTCATGTCTGACATGATAATTGATATTAAAGCAAACTCAAATCTTAAAACCGAAGCGTGTGTGATAGGTACATTATTTTTCTATTATAATTCTTTACCCGGTATATTCCAAGAACTCCTCCAGAAGTGTTTGCACTTCTTTCAAGTCGTCTTCTTTTTCTAGCGGCAAGAGTTCCACCATCTCAGGGTTGCACTTGCCTTTGAAAGAGCCGTCAATGTCGTACACGTACGCGATACCACCTGGGAATTAATACATTTGAATGTAATACAGTACATCTAAATACTTGTAAAATATAATTATGCAAAGGATATTATATAGACTAACTATTTATTCAATGTACATAAACTGAGAACGAGTAAAGTGTTCTAAATAAAGTGATCTTAAGAAAGTGGTAAAGCATTGTACAAAATAAATTAAGATAAAATTACGGTAAGGCCACCCTCACTCAGTACACTAGGACGCTACTAAGATGGAACTAAACTAAACAAATAACTAACTTAACAAACAAATAACTAACTTAACAAATATACGAATCAATCAAGCAATTAATAGGTAGATAAAATGAATAAATAAACAATTGCATTGGTGATACCAGTGCAATTGTTTATTTATTCATTTTACCAGGTGACCTGTGCGTCTTTTTGCTACGCTTAAATTTATATTAAAAAAAAAAAACAATAAATAAACTAGGAACTGACCGCTCATCCCGGCGGCGAAGTTTCCGTCCGGTGAGGCCGAGCACGAGCACGGTGCCGGCCGTCATGTACTCGCAC
>DWTF01000293.1:0-13232 GCA_018250225.1 Udranomia kikkawai
ATTTCCGCCGTCAGCCTTCCAATTTCTTCATCTTTGTTGTAGTCCCTGAGTTTTTTTTTCTTTTTCCGTTCTAAAAAGCTGTAGATTCGTTTTCAATTTGTTTTACTTGATTCACAAAAACGTCTATCTTTCCAATTGTATGTAAAACATGAGAGCTATTTTTTACCGAGTGGAAAAAACGTAAATGTCAAATTCAATTGTCAAAACACGATCAGTTACTGGACTTGTAAAAAAAAGCTCTCAGAACCATAGACTCGGTAAGAGTGTTGTGTGACACTTCACTTAAAAAAACAACCTATCCATAGACCATACCTAAACGTGTATCGATGTTATAACACGCATGTGTTTGGCCCGCACTAACCAGAATACGCAAGGCGTTGGAGAACCGAACCAACATGGAGGACGATCGCGTCGCCATCTTGGAGGCCCAGCTGGCCCAGGCCAAGCTGATCGCGGAGGAGTCCGACAAGAAATACGAGGAGGTGAATGCACGTGATGTTGGACGTAGGCAGCTGGACTTATGGCCGCTCGGTGGTTGTTCGGTTGAGTCGATTTGTGATGACCCGCGGTTTTGAAAAGCGCGCGTAGTTGAGTAACGCCAAAGAAATTGATTGGCGTTGTCCTGCGCACTGAATTGATATCGCGATTTTTTTCCGTTATAGAATTGATTTTTATAATAATAACAATGGATTAAAAAAATATTTTATAGTTGATTCAAATTTAAGTTCATACTCTAAAAATACTTTGTTTTTATTTCTAAGAAACGGTTTCGAATAAAGTAAAGCAAAAATCCGAGTGGTCATAAATTTTGGTGCGAATTAACTACGCTTATACGGTTGTTGTGTTTCACTATAAGGCAAGTTTCATTAAAGTTACAACTTATACCTGTTACTTAAAGACCACGTTGACACGCCTTAGGGAAATGAAACAACTGTATCATAGACAGAATATTAAGGTGGAACACGGCAACGAAAATCCCGTTACGTTCCGACCGAAGAACATAATGAAGAACGAATGCTATCCTTGTCTCTGAGAATACCCCGGCATAGACATTCTGGAATATTCTCTTTCTTACATGGGGAATAGATATTGAGGAGAGAAATTTGTTATATGCTGAGTATAAGAGGTTTAAAATCCCACCACAATGGTGTCAGTGTACGAAAAGAAATTAGTGATTTTTACCGATGCCAGAAACCAAGAAATCGGTTTTATTATGGTCCTATTGTGGTGAGTCTTTGAACTTCTTGTTCGGAGCATATGCCTAAACACATCTTAATTTAAAAAAATCACTCCTAATTGCTGTTTTCAAACTAAACATTGCGTTCTCAATAAGTCGGATCTTCCTTGCCTGTTCCATATAAATTAATTGTGTTCTATACGGCTATTGTACGTACGTGAGGTGCGGTCATAGACTCTAGTTTTTATTCCGAGCCATTGTAGCTCGAGGCGATATGTTTTAGGGTTCTTTGCCGCCTAATTGATCGGAAATTTGTAGTTAGCTAGTTCAGATTACCGTGTACCAATACTTCTAGAAACATTTTCGAGATAATAAGAATATGCCATCCGTTGGTTCATTAAATCCATCTGAATCTTGCGTAGAGTGAAGCGTTGTTTTCGAAAGTGATCTGTGAGTATAGGGTAAAAATGGGTGCCTGACAACTTTCTAGTTCATATGGCAAACTCCTTCTGTCCTAGGCGGAAACCGCTAGAAACCAATTTCGTAGTATACTTAATCTGTTACACTGGCAACAATTACTGGGACCCTGAAAAGTCTTCTGGCTTAGCAGGCAAATCCTGCCCGTCCTAATAAACGGAACCCGCTAGAAACTCAACTCGAATTGTGCTCAATTTTTTACTCTGGAAATCGGCGAGCTATACTACAGCCGGACACACGGCGCCACCGGTAGCATGAAATCACCTACAATGATCATTAACACGTAACGTTATACGCAAGTATTGGGTTGCAGTAAACTTTACTTGGAGTGAACTTACGCACTGACTAGCCAGCTCTGTTTATCGTTCATCTGTTTATGAACGAAGGTCGGCGTGCGCGTTCGTGTATAATTAACTAACTCGGTATAGTTGGTCGTTATCTATGCATCTATGGTCGAGGAACTGGGAATCTTACGTGGTTACGTCATTCCCGACGTTGTTGATACTAATTCGCTTCGAGACTCACGTACGTGTGATAGCGTAGAACTTTTGTTGTAAGTTGGATATTCGGCTTTGAAGTTGTTGCCTACAAGAGTAGCAGGATACACTCTTGTATGCAAATGACTTTAAAGTCGAATGTAATCTTCAAGTAATGTTAATTTATTACTTAGATCGAAGTATTATCTATGTTATTATGTATTTAGTAATCTAATATGTGTGATTCATCATCCATAATTGGGAACAAATTATGTTACTCCAGTCGAGTAGTTTAATTTGTTTTCAATTGTTTAATAAATTGAAAGTAGCATTTGAGTTAGCAAATAGTTGATTCTCTTAAATATGAAGAATGCTCCTTTCAATAACCAATTTCTTTCAGCGAGTCCTACAGGATGCGTGCCGCTTTATATGTCCTTCGCAGTTGTGTGTGTCGTCTCTTGCATGTCTCTTTAACTCCTGGGTTACCCTTGATCTGTAAATATGTCATCTGAATCAATATTCCGATCAAATACTCAAGTGTCATGTTCTGGGGTCCAGTGCCCGCAAGGTTCTGGAGAACAGGTCTCTGGCCGATGAGGAGCGCATGGACGCCCTGGAGAACCAGCTGAAGGAAGCCAGGTTCCTCGCCGAGGAAGCCGACAAGAAATACGATGAGGTCTTTGAGAGTGTCGATGTCGTTTGGTTTTGCTTGTTCGCTTACTTCTTCCAACGAATCCTAAAGTCGTACTGCATAATGTGTGATCTCAACTCAAATCTCCTATTATTGTGTTTTAATTATACCTATTCAACGAATTCATTCACATAATTCTGTCTCTGCATCCAGTATCCAGTTTGAACAATGCTTCAACTTTTTTCGAGTGCCCCTAATTAATTCTCCACAATTCTGTAATTCAAACTCTGCATTTGTTGTCATATTTAAACAATTACAAACGTTGAAACGTTTTCCTCATCTCCTCTATAAATATCTTCTTGCTGCGATTACTAATATTAATAGCGTTATAAACATGTAGTCCTCAATGTGTGATCTTGCCACTAACGACATAATTATTCTTACACGTCCGGTATTTGTGCTAACTTCGTTTGGAAATTTCGTGTATCTATAGCATGATGTTATAAATTACAGAAACGTATTGTTGGATTCTTGCATTTATGTAATCCTTAGCCGGTGACATGTTATCTCGGCTGATAAGATAATTCATACCTTTACTCACCTTCGATTGGCTACTCAGCGAGGCAGCGTGAATCAAAAGTGGAACATGTTCACCACCAGATGGTGTTAATAATACTGTCCTAATTCCCCTGACATATGACCCTGCGCGGCGAAGGCAGTCTTAAAAGTCAGCGCCCGAACATGGAGTCGTATCGTGCCCGATCTTGCGGTTCTTTGCCCAAAAATGGAAGAACGAGTCCCTGGCTCGCATATGTCGTTACATAAGCCTCGCTACCATATATGAAAGTCGCAGTTGCTCAAGACTCCGATAAATGCCGTGTAATAGTTGAGAATTTTTACGTTTGATATTGGTGTCAAAGGAAAGATTGTGAGCTTGTTGTGTGGTGTCTCCAGGTGGCCCGTAAGCTGGCCATGGTCGAGGCTGACCTGGAGCGCGCGGAGGAGCGCGCCGAGTCCGGTGAATCGTAGGTTTCCATTGTATTTCGCCCAGAGGTCCGCCGCTCCGTTCGATATTGTCACATGCCCTCAGACATTTCTTGTTATTATACATGTATTCTATTTCGAGATGGAATCCTAAATTCCTCGAGCGGCATGCCAGGCAACATTGACCGGTAGTGTCGTGTTCCTAAGGCTCAGTTTTACAAGTTTTCGCCACCGTTCTGCATGGTTGTTCATTTGCATTCTTAACATGCTGCACTGTAACCCGATTTACCTACATTGGTATTTCTAACATCGGCGCTCACTGTTATTTTTTATTGCATGTCCGTTTCTAGGTCGGCCACGAGATCGAGCCCGAGCAGGATGTGACGTTTTATTTGTTTTTTATTTTTATTTTGCATCTACCATAACATTAACAGTGTTGCCCGCTCAATTCTGCCGTTGAGCTGGCAACGTTATTAATTTTAAGGCCGTACCGGGAAGTGATGTTTGCTTGCATGATGGTCATGCACAGCAAGCATCACTGTCCTGTTATTGTCGAACTACGAAACAAGGGTTGCCCCATCTCATGGATATTTCTCTATGTTAACTATCATGTCCACGTGTCGACTAAACTTCCGTCTTCAGTGTGTGTATCACTTAAACGTGCCTATAGGCTAGGTTGCCAGGAAATATGTGTGGTATAGGGCAATTTTCGTTTTCAGATATGCACCGCATTACACCAGAATTACTGGCCGTATGCGTGCCGCACATATGCAAGCGCACACATCACATAACGATAACGATAACGCACTAGATAGCACTTAGATATTTTTTTTTAAATTTTACAGAAACTAAATTTTAGAGCTAAATGTTTTGGGACAACCCTCGTTTATATTTACTTGTGAGTTCTGGCGCCGCTCTCGACTCCCCGCTTTGTGTGATCCTATTTTGACATAAATGTTGTTTTTGTTGCTTGTTTCCTAGCTCTTTATTTTAGCAGGAAAGCGCCCGGTGTTGCGGTTAACCGTTGTGACTGTAAATCAATTTATAAATAGACTCGCAACGCATCATTCGACAGAACGATGCGATTGACAATCGGGATCCATTTCTTAAAGTCCAAAGTAACGAACGATAACATTTCCAACCTTTCGCGTTTCCGAACTCACCCCATCCCTCCCTCACAATGCACAAACGTTGAACGAAGTAACGTACGCACAAGCTGGAAGCTACCAGGCGCGCAGCAGAGTACAGTAGTGGCACTGCACCAACAAGCGTAAGTCGAGAGCGGCGCGGGCGGATGGTAGTTTAGTGTGTGTTGTGTGTGTGTGCGTGGGCGTGTACTAACGCTCGGCGGGCGGTAGGTGGCGCGCAAGCTCGTCATGATGGAGCAGGACCTGGAGAGGGCCGAGGAGCGAGCGGAGCAGAGCGATTTGTGAGTACCCGTCGTTAGGCCGATGATGGCGATGCGTTTGCGCGCTCACTGCTGGATAGATGTCTATGGATAGAGGTCTGTAACGATACTGGTCGTCATAGTGCCGATGACATTATATGCTAGTCGTCATAATGCTAATGACATTTTACGCTAGTCGTCATAGTGATAATGACATTTTACGCTAGTCGTCATAGTTCTAATGATATTCTATGCTAGTCGTCATAGTGCATATGACATGTCATAGCGTATATGAAGACATTATTTTCTTGACATCTTTTTACCCGTTAAAATGCCATGGTTTAAAAAGGAAATGTCAAATCTAAGAAGGTGACATGTTAATTTTTAACAAAAATGCTTTTT
This sequence comes from Udranomia kikkawai, assembly GCA_018250225.1. NCBI lineage: Eukaryota > Metazoa > Arthropoda > Insecta > Lepidoptera > Hesperiidae > Udranomia > Udranomia kikkawai. The sequence goes on from DWTF01000293.1 coordinate 5,535, forward strand.
AAAAAAACCGCCGACTAAGCGGTTGTATAGTACAATTAAACACAGGTGAAAATGTTCGTCTAATGACTGAAAACTTGACAAATGCAAAAAGTACCAGTACAGCAGTGAGCGTGTAAATATTTTAGTTTACCTTTGAAAAATATATAATACAATTTTAAACTCAATTTTATTGTGAGATTGTGTATATTATCGTAATAACTTAGTTATAGCACTAGGATTTATCACTCGTAGTTAATAGAGTAAGTATACATTGCATGTTAGTATAGATAGCTACTGTTATAGCGTGATATCTACGAATATCTCACTCGTTCGATTTCGTTTTATTGTCGTTAAAATTATTATTCATTCGCCAATATTTACTATATCAGTAGCTATCACCAAGCTGAACAAACAGCTTCATTACGATATAACTGGCACGTGCTTTTTACATTACTAATAAGTGCACCAAACTATTAAGATCAGTTAAGTATTATCGTCTGAAAGGGCAAGAATTTGGGTCGAAATAATAATAGACTTTGATTGACTGATGTTATTGTTGCAGCCGTAATGTTTAAAACATGACTTGGGCTCTTATGAAATCTCATTATTTTGATCTACCCACAGCAACAGTTTAAAATATTGACACCGCTTTCAATCACTAAAGTCTATTTTTTGATCTTGTGTCATTTAAAAATAAGAATTTGAATAGTCCTATTAATGATAAGGTCCTAACGGACAGAAAGCGGGGAGAACTGAAATAGTTATTTTATTGGATTATTTGGAAAAAAAAATGTTTTTTTTTTTTTTAACTTTTTGTTCTTTTCACTCGAAGTAAACCTTGTTAGAACTTTAAATTAAAGGGAAGTTAAAAACTAAATTCCTGATCAGAGTTCAGTAAGATGAATTTATAGGAGAATTTTGATTTAAAATTCTGAGAATGTAATAATGGGGGTAGATGTTAAGAACAAAATTCACTATAAAAGTTCAGTAGAAATTGATTGTTCACTTTAAAATTCCAGCAAAATCGTCGAGCTTGAGGAGGAGCTCCGCGTTGTCGGTAACAACCTGAAGTCCCTGGAAGTCTCCGAGGAGAAGGTATATTTTCTTATTTGTTATATTATTTACCTCACTTATTATATTGATAAAAGATAGAAGTAAACGTATAAATAATTACACTTCAGAAGAATCAACTAAAGAGCTAGACAACGATGCTATACATCATGACCATAGCTAGATGTTGGCTATTGGCTATTTTTTGAAAGAGCATCCCTTGCTCGCCTATTCTTATGAGTATCGACCTGTACTGTAATAATGGCGTCACCATGGCGTTAAATGATGCACCAACCAACAAATAGGCAAATTCAGGATTAAAAATTGGTACTTAAGTTTCATTATTGATCCCTATTCATTATTTTCTGGAAATTCTAGTATAGAAATCCGAATATTTGCGGATACGAATAGGAAAAAAATTTTTACAGAGTAATAAAATGCATAACATTTTACACAGGCTAACCAACGTGAAGAGGAGTACAAAAATCAGATCAAAACCCTCACCACCCGCCTAAAGGAGGTGTGAATGCGAACGAGATCGGTTTTTTACGCGAGTGTTTTGTACGCTTGCCTTAACTGCATTCTATCGCACACACCTTTTAGTGTAGTGTCTGGGCCTCGATTGTCATTAACCATTGGAAATATACGTTACTAGCTACAAGAAACATCTAAAATTAATAGATAATCTACACAATTCCTATAATGGTCATGATAAACAAGGCTCGGAACGTAGTGCGTCTTTACCGTTATCTCAACTTAATTTTCGACCTTACTCTGTTTTAGTTGTTGTATGTTTTTCATAACAGATTACCGTTGTAACATAGCTTTTAGTGTTCTTTTTTATTTACCTTCCATCTTCCTAATTGGTGTCTCATTGTCACTGTACGAACTACAGAAGCGTCTGTACGTACACCACTGAGACACTGCATGGAGTTACGTTTTCGCTGTTTTGTGTTATTTCGTTAACAAATCATAATCACAGGCGACGCAAAGAGAAGAAACATTCGAGGTTCAAGTCAAACTACTGGACGCACAGCTGAAAGAGGTAAAACCAAAGCGCGAAGTAAGGGATGTGTAGCTAGTCCTGGTTACGGTCGTAGAGTCGGATCACGCTCATTGCCATCGCGTTGAGGAATAGTTCCGTCCAGCTTGTACATGTGCCTATATATACATTTTTATATAAAAATCCTGTAAGCTCAACGCTTTGTACGTACGTAGTTGAGGTTAGTAGGGGCTAGGTTGTTCTAGTGGCTGTCATCGGTTGGTGCTTCATCTATATTTCCTTCATTTTGTAAGAGATCTATCTCCGTTTATACATGTGTATTCATTTCATTTCTGTATTTATTATTGTTTATACGCTTGTTCTGATTGTACGCTTCACTTTGTCTATCAGTCTTATCATAAATCACTTTGAATTAACTTTAATGATAATTTTTTGGAGTTAATTTTTGAAAAACATTTTTGTGAGCAGAACAATTCACAGTATTTCTTTCTTCACTTCTTGTTTATTCAATAAAAGTACCTACTTACTCTGTTTTCGTTAACAGAGAGTCGTACGTTTTGGGAGTAGATTCTGTGGTCGACTTTTGCTATTTTTGGTCAGACAAAAGTTGTTGTACTAAGATCACATTTTATAAAAAGCAAGCGTACAGTCAGAACTCTGCGGAGGCATGCCGGTGGCTTGCATTATGTAGACCAGTAATGAGTCGTGTGTGGCTAGGCGATGGCGTCGCGCGAACACGTCGAGGATAAGATCCACAGCCTCTCGCAGAAACTGACGCAAGTAAGTCACCACTCAGCAGCAGGCGCTTTGGTCACTAGTCATGACGGAAGTTAAAAGTCCAAGTCAAAAAAGTCATAGTCAGAGTCAGAGTCAGAGTGAAAGTCAAAGTCAAAGTCGATGACAAAATAGTTTATTTGCGTAAAATTGAGTACAGGAGATGTTATAAACTATACAAAATTAGGCTATCAATTTTATCAACCAAGTGATTGTTGGTAAAAATTAGTCAGGGCTTCCCAGAAATGTTTTTTACGATAATGATTTGTAAGTTGCACATACATATATGTATGTATTTATGAGATTGATACTTTTTCAGTTTTCTTCGAAAAAATGTTGAGTAATTTTTATTTTTTGAACTTAAATAAAGTAAAAAAATAACTACACCCTTTACCCAGGTTTTAATCCTTACAAATCTCAAACAAGATTTTTACATACCTACTCACTGCACAACAGTAACTAAATATAGACTGTTGATTTTTTTTTGTGACCAAAGCCGCCTGAACCATTTTGTCTTTTAAATTATACATCATCGTGTTCATGCATTACTGTTCATATACATATATCACTATTTTTTTCTATGGGGTAATGGTAAATTGTTGTTGATAGTTTTAGCCTCTGCACACAGCCGCTTTCGGTAAAGGTAAATTGCATGGGTTTATGTGTGGCTTCCCTTGTACATTTCGCTGTGTTTTTACAATAACAATATTAGTTAAGATTTCATTTTTTTTTCTTTTGGATTGTCCGTTAACATTAATAATTGCAATTTTTTTAACTTTAAATTTTAAAAGTTCAATTTGATGTTCATTATTAAAAATAAATGCATGAATGAAGTTTTTTTTTCACAAAACAGTCTATTTTCTGGCAACGTGGATTTCCTCCCGGAAATAAAGTAGTTTTTGAAGTTCGAATATTGATAAAATTTGATTAAATGTCGATTTTTATTAAATAATACAGAAAATAGGCTGTTTCCAAAAGTTCATAACTAAAAATGCTTCTAAAAAATTTCAGGCTGAGGCGCGCGCCGAATTTGCTGAGCGCTCTGTCCAGAAACTGCAGAAGGAGGTCGACAGGCTTGAAGGTAATTTTTATACATTTTTTCTAATAATTGGTCACCTAAATGGTATACTTTTGAATCTTAATCTTGATGATATAGAACGTACTAGATTTAGTGAGGAAATACGCAAAGGAAATCATTGTTTTTTATTCGATAGAATATATAAAAAAGAAAAAAGACACGGAAACATTTTTAACTGAAAACATTCTGTTCTATTTCATCAAGATTCTAAATTTGAAAAATGCGATATAAAATTTAAAATACGAAGACATTTATGCGCAATTATAGATATTCTAGCTAATTATTTATTAATTACACTTTTTGATAAAGGTTTTCCAGACATTCACAGTTTATATTCCACACGAGAAGTTGGCTAAGTGAATTTTTACAAATATCTCTAAAGTCAAGTTACGTTTGAGTAATAACCAAGGCTTTGAACATTAAAACGCACTTTACCACAATACCAGCCATCGTTTGAGCTGTTGTTTGAGTTTCAAAGCTGTATAATAGATGTGGAAGCTTTTTTTATCATTTTAATGCGCTATAATTCTAGCTTATTTTCTTTTTTCTTTTAATAGTAACAGACCTAGTACTTTTTTATGATTTTCTTTAAGTTTGTAGATTCACACAAATGTACATGCCAATTTATATAAGTTATAAGAATTTTTCAAGTTTCTATGGACAAGTTTGTTCTGTTGGCATTTGCAATTGTGTTCTTTATAATTTCATTTTCCGGTTTATTAGCATGGATTTTAAATGTATCCTACTAGTTTGCTCGATTCCTCGATGTTTTTTGATATATGTGACTTCTGCATGTTTTTTAGATAAATGTTGTTGTTTTTTTCCTTATTTTGCCTGATCCTTTTGATATGAATGTTCTCGAATGTAGAAAAAACTCTACATTTATTTCATTAATATAGATTTTTGGCATTGCTCTAGCAAGATGCACATTTCACGTTTCTCGCTTAAAAATATTATATATTAGTATGTACTGTAGTATCGTAAAAAAAAAGATTAGGCGATAAAGTAAATTATATTTTTTTCGCTTAATCTTGTGGTTCAAAATATTTTGACGTAATATTGAATATTAATGACTGTTAGTGTTCGAACCCGAAGCAGAATGGGAAATATTACGAAAAAAATACGTTTTTTAATCTTTTACGCACTCCGAAGATGCTTGTAACTCGTGGAATGTGAATCTTGGCTTAGCATCGACGGAAGGTCCCGATGTTTGGATATCATTATGTAGTAAAAAGTTTATAAGTAATAGTAGCAGTTAACAAACCATTCGAGAACATTCGTCTCATCATGTGTCGTGTGACTGACCGTGGGCGCGTCCGATCTTACAGACGATCTGGTGGCCGAGCGCGAAAAAAGCAAACTCCTGCAGGAGGAAATGGAAGCCACGCTCCACGACATTCAGAACATGTGAACGCCCGCCCCTACCCGTCCGCCACACTCGTTACACTAACGTTACGTTACGTTACGTTACGTCACGTTACACATGTCGATGATGTGCCCACGATCGCCGCTTCGATTAATTATTCGCGCTAGAAGCAAAGTGTTAGCAAGACACAGAAGCATCTTTATATCCACTTGTTTTAAGTACATAGGCCCCGTAAAATACGTCTTATGAGGTATCCCTATGCGTAAATACTTCATACATAACCTTGTCATTCAGTTGGTAACTGTTCTTTTTAAACTATTTTGTGACGATGCCCTAAATGTAAGATGAGTTTTCAAAAAGACTTCCTTAAGAAAATCTTTTTGCAAGCATTGCAGATTTTAATTGTTCTACTTTAAGGTCTATTGTTACCTAGTAAAGTAAATCATATTAAAATACATTCCAACTAAATTCACATTTTGTTTAGAGAATAGTTGATCGAAGCCCATCACTTTTTAATTTACAACTATGACCATCCCGTCTTGGTCTTGGACGCGAAATCTTCCAAACGTTTCTAGTTTTTTCTTATTTATTAACCGTGTTCTTGCATCTTTCTTTTTACTTAGTTCTTATGATACGTATGATTTATTTCTTTTTATCTTATGACATACCGAGTGAGACGGACGGGTAAATAGATGTTACTAGATTTAGTGTAATTGCCAGCCGCTTTTTTTATTGTAACGTCAAGATGGAGTGTTCGCTACAACACCACTGCCATGTGCAATTTTTTTTTATTTCATACACAAAGTACTAATATAATTTCCGTATGCTGTTGAGAAGTGTATTTCCTCATTCGTTGTAGTCATTATTTAACGAGCGTGTCTGTTTATGAGTCTATGTAAGATCAATGTTAACGAAGATGTATGCAGCTAAAATAATCGCTTCGTAGCACTTCTAATTATTGTAAAAATGTTACATTCCATTGCGGGGACCAAAACATTTCGGATTTTATATTTATAGCACTACTAGTATAAAATGCACATGATTTGTATAAAACTGCATTTTTGTTTTAACTCGTAGAATCATTCGTACTACTACAATTCGGCAATAAGTGCATTTCTAATGTAAACGAAAAAAAGTGCACCCGTTTGCGATTTTTTTATGAATTCTTTATTTACTTAATGATAGAGAAGAGATTAGATATTTTTTATTTAATGAGTGATGGTAACACGTAAAATATTGATATTTATAGGAATATGCTCGATATGAAGGATTGATATTCTATATTGTTTCAAGTATGATTCTTTTCTTGTGTCATAATTACAGTTTGTTGTTATTTATTTGAATTAATCGATGAATAAATGATGACATTTTCAATGTAATATAATCTGATGTAAATTCCGTATACTGTTCTCGCTAGGGTTATTATTACTGGCAATAATAATCGAGCGGACGAGCCCGGCTCGCGGCCGCGCCACCGCACTACTTTATTGATAGCGTTCGACCGACCGAGGGAAATCCGTCTTCTTAAAATGTTATCGATTAATGAATTGATAGATAAGTTCGTGAGAAATAAATTAATGATTTTAAGAGTATTCTAACACAAGTGTTTATAAATATATTATATTATTATTTTTAGCTTGTTGTTTATTTTTTTTTGACTAATCCGTGTGATCCTCCTCATCTACCTTTTCACTTTAACATCATCGATTTCATCAGCTATAATATCATTGTGTTCTGCCATGATTCAACGTACACTCAGTATCGGCAAGCATATTTATCACATACGAGATTTCGGGTCCAAAAGATTCCAGTTCATTCATTTTTCATCGAATTCCGTCAATGGGAATAGCACGGAGCTAGTATGTATGGGAGCGGCATGAAACCGAATCATTCAAGCGGGGCCATTCCATCATTTTGTAAATATCATCGTTGGAGCGCGGGAATGAGAGAACGGTGTTATCGCATGCTTTCCGGCTGAAGAAAAGTCGCATCCAAGATTTGAAGAATACCCTCCATTCCTACTAGTCAATTAGATACGCATGGAGGTGTTAACGCATGATCCCGAGCGTTCTGATGTTTAAGTGAAGAATAAATTGATAAGCGGGGTATGAAGGTGCTAACGCATGGTCGTGATAAGATACGAGTCGATAGAAGTTTAGTCACCTTATCACAAAACCAGCATGAACAGCGAGTTGGATCCCGTCCCAGTGATTAGAGCAGCATGAAGAACCTATTCCTTGTCTCATCTGCAAATCGGAAGCTCATACTCGTCACCTGCCGCAGATGACCTGATCAACGAGATCGAGAGATACAACGATATTGGATACGACATCGACGACTCCTTCGTGGAGCTTATTCCGGGTGTCGATCCTAGCAACAGACAACTTGCTGCTATTGAAGAGGTGGCTCGTAAGGAGCGGGAGAAAAGGGAGGCAGAAGCTGCCGCGG
>DWTF01000294.1:0-13232 GCA_018250225.1 Udranomia kikkawai
CTTTCCACTACACATTGGAATAATACGCCACAGATTTTAGGTGTCAGGGCCTAAGCTAACTATTTAAATCTTTGTTTCTAGGATTCTAAACGCAAAATATTCAACGGGCGTCCTACAATAATATTCGAAGCGGCAATAGCCCAATGGGTAGAGTATCGGTCTTACAATCGAGAGGTCGTGGGTTTGATCCTCACTCCCCCATTGCACTATTGACATGAACCCACTCCTCCGTGCCTTTGAGCTTAGCTCGAGGGGTTAACAATTTTACTAGTATATAGTTACATACTAGTAGTTTTTATAAAAAAAAACGGGTGCTCTACAACAATACTCCAGAGTTATATGCCGTGACGTACGTAAATCCTTCATTTACAGTTCTCATTTGTGTTTACAAAATTTCTAGGGCTACGCAACATAAACAACACGAAACCGGTTGATTATAATTAGGCCCCTCAATGAACCCATTAACACAGTCCAAATCGGATGGCAAAAAACGTCTGTAAGGAGAGACTAGATGCCAACTGCGGTGGGGGGCAATTAAGAAAAAGCGGTCAAATGTCGACCACGTAACAGCCTTACATTATGTTAAACAGTTAAGTAGACAACTAAATAACTTTAATTACATTTAATGTTACGAAGATCGAACTTGTATGGTTTTACGGTACGCATCGATGTATGTAGATTTTTACATTCCGCTAGATGCGATAAGTTGTGGGTATAAGTAGTTGTTTCTAACAACCGTAGTTTTTAAGCAAATTAAAAAAAAAGAAACAAGTATTATAACATACTACATTACTTATTAAAGCCTCACCAACTACTTGAGCTTCTGGCAATTGGTGTATCATATCCAAAATATGATTTTCATAATTTGATGATACCATTCAATTATCTTCCGATTCTCATTTCAAGCTGGATTCATCGAAATTAGTTAAGCTGTTCCTAAGCTTCTTTACCATTGCCTTCTAATTCATATTATTTGGATTGTATTTAATTGTCCCTTTATTTTAATAAATAAATAGCAAGTAGTGGACAACAAAAACTTCTACTCCCCTTCTCAAAATATGCCAAGTGGCACAAAAGGCTAATTGCCAAGAGTTCAGCCTTAAAAGGCAAATAGTCTTCGAACAAAACGGACAAAGTCGACGCAAGTTCATTCATTTTAGCACCAGATTTATAGGCTATCGATTTAAAAGCGAGAAGGATCGTGAAAAACCATTTTAAAATCGCAAAGTGCACCATCGTAAATCACGGGCCGATGTGCGCGCGCGCATGCGCGACGGGCGCTCAGCGGTGTGCGCGCATCAAAAACAATGTAACACAACGCGGAAAAAGTCGACCACCGCCGAAGGCGCTCGGAAAAACCTATCAGTATGCGCATCCCATTAAATAAATGTTCGCCTCCAACCATACATTTTTAAATAAAGAATCGGGCATGAAATAAAACGTTTAAAATTATAATTGAAATTTGTATTTACTTAGCCTGTGAATTTTTTTACCCAACGGCGCCGAGTTACCGTATATGGCGCGAATGTAGATTTGCCAATTTAATCCGCGCTTCGCGGAATCGAGGTGGCGCTGGTGTCGCGAATGATGAAGACGAGCTCGTTTGTTCTAGTGATAAATGTGCTCGAATTGGATTCACTTCGGATGCTCGTTTCCCGTTTTGAACTCATAAATAAAATATTGAGTTTTTGTGGGACACACAAAACCCTATGATGGCAAGCAAATCAGTGCAAAGTAAAAGATGAATATCGTCAACATTAACCCTAAACATAAATATGTTAAATTGCACCAAATCAACATTCGATCGGCGAAAGAATTATACGAACTGAAAATTTAACTTGCAGACGGCGAGTGTCGTAAATCGAATACTTTTTGTGGGCATCTCGTAGCGAAAATAATTACATGTCATGCATTATTAAAACAAACAAGGAACAAAAAGCGAAGGTACAAGTGTAAGGGAAGAATTTAAAATCTGTCACCAGTTCGAAATTCAGAGCATTTGGTCCAAAAAAATGTGGATCGTACAACCAGAATTCATTACAGACGATTAAAGGATTCGCCACGGAGCTGGCCACGTACGAAAACAGATCTTATCGACGATCGATTACTCCAAATCGATACTAAATTTAAACAGCTGAAGCGAACGAACGACCGGCGGCTGATATTGGAGCATCTGTTTTCGTAAGTAACTTCTGGGAGAGAAAAAATAAAGTGATGTAATAGTAATGAATTGGATAGTGCTGTCCGAATTGCGCGTTCCTTCCTTTTGCACTTGCAAGATGTGGAATGAGCTTCCTTCTGAGGTATTGCCTGAGCGGTACAACTTGGAGCTCTTTAAAAACGGGAAGAGAGCTGTCATTGAAGGCCGGCGAAACAATGGTGACGCCGGTAATATTGCAAATGTCCATAAGCAGCGGTAACCACATTCCAAGGAGGCACGCTTGCCTTTTCGCTAGAATTCAAATTCAGGACAAAAATCAGAGTTGATCGACGAAGGTTGGCGTTACTTATTGGTAGATTATCCGTTGTCCGATCGTCAGTAACAGTTACAGTATCTTCATTATAGTCGGGGCTTGAGGTCCCCAAAAATGGGTCCGGCCACGTCTCGGCCGTTCGGGGAAGTGAGCGCAAGAGTTCCCGCGGCTCCGCCCAGTAGTAGCGGGAAGGAACACCGTGATTTTTGATGAGTTAGAGCCCCACATAACCCTCCGTCGGCACTGTGGCGAAAGAGTATCCATGTCGGATTTTGCTCACTCAAAACAATGGGACAATGGATAGACAAAGGAAAACAAGTAGCTTTACGTGACGTCTAAAAAATAGTAGTCGAAGGTGGTAAAACCTTCTACGGTTCCCGAGACACCACCGCCACGCCTATTTGTGCCTTATAACAGCAGTGTTTGTTCTGCTGTATTCTGGTTTGAAGGGTGTGATCAAGGAGACATACCTAACCGAGGCGTTCCAATTTAGTCCTCAGGGGTAGTAACGTATTTGTAGTTGACCTAAGAAAGAATTTCTACCCTATCTTAGTTTGACTACAGATGTCCATGGGCGGCAGTGACCTGTTACCCTCAACTGGACTGCATGCTCGTTTTCTACCTCAAAATCATAAAAAAAAAACATAACAATACTCCAGTGGGTATCTATTTACCCTTCTAGTATTAAGTTGTTACTGGAATTTGGCTAATATGTAAAGTAATGAAATCTTTGTCAACGAACAAAATGTTTATATGCATAGTCAGAGAAAACAGAAAAGGCCTAAGAACACATTTATCCCAAAAAACATGTATATTACTTTTTTTCAACGCAAGCAGAGACAGGGGTAAAAGCACTAGAAAACAATAACAACAATAACAAAAACATTAATCGCAACGTAAATAATAATATCTGTCTGATGACCAACTCATCAACTTGTCATAGTTTCTTATGGGTCAACTGCATTTCTGCAGGCATTCGACCAAACCCTCTGTATAGTATTGCACCTGCGACCTCTGTTGCCCACAATTGGTAAACAAAATAGCTGTAGCAGTTCGCTAAATATCACCAGCTGGTCTAACTTCGATAAAAAATATGAAGTAAAATTAAAATTCAAAGTTAATTACGAAGACAAGAAAGTTCGATCATTCCTTCGTATGTTTTATTATCACGATATCCAAAAACATACTTTGTAAAACCAATCAAGATGCCTCATTACCAACTGTGTGGCATTTAAAAGAATAGTTGTCTAAAGCCAAAAAATAAGTAATTTGACTCGGTAAAGAGATAGAAGTTCTAGCGTAAGTGTATGTAACAATCTAAGAGGCAATAGCCAAATGGGAAATGTTGGGTTTTCGATCGACAGATCTTGCGTTCGATTCCCAATTGCCCATTGCATTATTGGCGTAAAAACACACCTAACACAAGCCTTTAAGCTTAGCTAGAGGGGTTAACAAAATTACTAGTATGAATTAACATGTCCGTAGTTAAAAAAATGTCAGCCACGATGTTTCCTTACGGTATTCAAATAAAGCTTTTATAGAATTACTTAAAAATCTTACACGAATAATTTAATATTAAAGACAGCTTTTTCTTCGTACGAGCATAAGTAATACTTTCCCGAACATTAGCTGATGCAGTGTTTACATCAGTTACAATTTTTTCCATTGAAATTCTTCCCAGTAGATACTTGTAAAACTGCACGGAATGTATCGATAGTAGCACCTCGCTCTATGGGTGTTTATTGAAGAAAGATGATGAATATTCATACCATACACGATACGATATATGTATGTGATACAAAAAACAAATGCCGCACTATAATTGTTCGTGTTGCATTTAGATCAGGCATAAATTAAAAAAAAACTCGATCGAAAGGGCTTCTCAAAAGGTGATTGCTTTCGTCGGGTATGTCCCCCTAAGGTAATGTTCTGGACATGCCATCGTGCCACCTCAAGATGGACATTGATAGAAATTATGAGCATTCTACATCAAAAGTCCATATCCACATTATGAAGTATACCTTATCACGAGCAAATGTCCTCACGTAAAAAATGTCCTCTGTTTAATATCTTCGGTATCTATGAGTAGTCTTCCGCGGGTTTTTTGCTCTCAGTCTAGCTAAGAACCTAGACGTTACGCCGATGACCACTGACTAATGAGAATGTATATGACGCTCATTCAGTGTATATAATGAATTGAACCTATATATGTATATAATGAAATGAACGAATAAAGACTTTTGGGAAAAAATCTTAATTCTCGATTCTATAAAAGCAATATACAATACCTAATACCTAGATTGACTAACCTAACTGATTATGAACCAAGTAAAAGTAAAATCAATGATTGCGAGACGTATTTCACGAAGTTACGTTAGCTTAACACTTTTAGATATCGGTGGGTCTAAAAAGTCCACTTTGAATCGATTTCACTTCCTGAATTCCGAGTAGATCCTTAGCAATTCTCCCTATATTCGTAAAATGATGAAACTCCATAGAAATTGTCACACCGATGAATTGCTGAATATAAATTTTACACCAGTCATATCACGAATTAATTTTAAAGTGGCCATTTTGCGCTTTGTAATAACAAAATTACTAGTATCTATACTATGATCCTATTATGATTCGCCTAAAGCGGATTTTAGGTCCGCAGGTCCTGCTTAACCACATTTGGCCGAACAATGTACTAGAAAACTTCGTAAATGCTTGATATCTGTATCTTTTGTACCTAACAACTTTGAACCGCATCGTGCAGACCGGAGATCGTCATGCATATGTAAGCAAGGATGAGATTAGGCTTGTGTAGACCTTTTGCTTTCAAGTTTAAGCCACGTCCGGTGCGGTCAGAATTTTGATGGGCACACGACTGCATGGCATGATTTTATGGATGACTTTTTTGATCCTCGGAACGTAGTGCGTTGAGCAGTTTTTGTTTTCAATACATAGAAATAATAAACTTTTATCGATAAAAGCCGCTCGATAAAACTTACTTAGTTTGAAAGTAGTAGTGTTGGAGTAATTTTTCATAAAAATCTACACGCACATAACAAATTTAAACATTTATAACATAGAATTATGTCGTCGTAAACTATAGTATCACGCCTTTTATTTCGAGACACAATATAATTAGTTAATGGTGTTATGCAGACATGCAACTTAAATCAGAAATGGGTCCAATCTTTGGTCAGACATATCATCGAAGGCATGCAATCTTAGTGTGGACCTGTGAATGTAAATTTCCTTATGTGTATGTGCGTGATCCCCGTAGAATCCCTAGGATTTAAAGCTATTAGGATAACTTTATGAATATATGAATAAAACATCCCGCTACATAAATGTTGCGTGAGAAAGAATCTAACTGTTATCCTGGAACTGCGGTTATGGTAATTGGAAATTGAAATGCAAGCTGTGATATAATTTTAATGCAAAACATTTAGTATAAGTACTGGATGGCATTCGCAACAAAGACGGTGGCTTGAGCCAATAAACTATATTTACAATGTAAGCTGCATGAATGCATTAAATATTAATGCATTCTCTTTTCTTTAAGAAAACGCATAAACATGAATTACGAAGTCATAGACTCATGAAACCAATCAATAACGCGAGTATCATGCTTACGATAAGATATAAGGAACTCTTGTATAGAATTGTGTGTAAAGTTGTTGGTCACTTATTCCTTGACTTAAGTGAACACGATTTTTGCGGCGACTCAGTCCCACCTATCGCGTAAGATATATGTGTACTGTATACTGTAATTAAAATTTAAAAGTGAAACGTTACCTGGATGGACAACACATCGGCGTTGTAGTGTAAGCGTGTCGGAACTCCGCTCCGGCGCTTCTGATGGCTTTCATTGTCCGCGGCATGAAATTTAAACTGCCCAGTTCAACGTCCTGGTCGTCTGTCAGAATCAGGATGATGTTAGGTTTCTTCTCTCTCGGCTGCGGATACGGGATGTAACCACCGTTCTGCCACTTGTTCGCCACTTTTACTTTTAACCTAGTTGTATTTTCCTTCGCCGGCATCGACCGAGGCCGCTCCGGCATTTTACTTTGATTGAGTGGTTTCCTTCTATCAGAAACATTTTTTTCTACGCTGCTCTTATTCCAGTGCTTTTCGCTTTTACGTTTCTCGTCCCTCGCTGCGTATTGATCGGTTCGGTTGAAAACGCTGTAATATTCATCGGAAGAATGAGCATCAGATCCCTTCCTACGATCCCGTTTAACTTCGTGCTCTCGCTCCCAGAATCGTAAGCGATCGCCGCGGTATCGTGAACTATTCCTATGCCTCAAATATCTTCGCTCTGGAACGTCAGCTGTTAAGGTGCCGTTAAACGTGGTCCGGTTTCTGTTATTCTCCTTGTTCCTTATTTCACGAGCTCTCACAACATCTTCGTCTTCGATCGAGTCTCTCTTAGCGGAAACTATTAAAAAGTTCCAAGTCAGAAGGAAGGGTATGATTTTAAGATTCATGATGTATGTTTTCGTCGTAAAATTCAATACTTCTCTGAAGTTTATTCTATTCTCATGCGGGGTTTCATGTTGTTACGACTTTTAAGGACGACAAATTCCGCGCTACGCCGCGTGCCATTATGTTTCACTACCTGCAACAATTTCAAAAAGAATATTTAAAACGAGATGTGATTGAAAATGCACATTGAAATGTGATGTAATAACATTAAATATCGCAACATTTTACGGTAGTCCACGTGGAAGTCGAATAGGAGAAGCTTTCAACGAAATTGTACCGATATGGATTAAAGTACATGAGCCTGGATCATTTTGAAACGAAATAATAAATAAGAAGTTTAAATGGAATTCCAAAGGCTCGTATATCTACTACCTCATGTTATCCCTAACGAGGATATTACGATTCAAACATTTTACTTAAAAATAAAAGCATTTTAGGCTAACGCTATTCTGAAACTTTCTTACGCTTTTGGAGTAAGCAAAAATGTAAAAACTTTTCACCGACTAAATTAATATTTATAAGATTTACTTAAGCCTTTTCAAAGTTTTGCATATGGACTTGATAAAACACGTTAAAGAACATAAAACAAATGCTGATATAACATATTTTGAAATCCAGACATTGCTTTCATAAAAATTACACCTAAACTAACTGTAAAACAATTTTAACGTTTACTATACCAATAATTCTAGATCACTATAATCTAGTGTGTTAACAACCGTATAATAATACTGAACTTCAATTCAATCACCTATATAAGTTTTTATAGGATGGAATTTACAGTATGGAATTATTGAATGGTTTATGATCATAAATATTAAATGCTGAGATAAAATCAGCTGTATAACGAAATAATTGGAGCAAACAATTTTCAACAATTGAAATAATTATCACTGTAAAGGTTTTGAACAAATCACTAGTATTAATTAAATTGCCAATCTGATATTTACAGCAATGCAAACATCGTAAGATAATTGTAATCACAGATTGTTCAAAAATTGATTTCAGTGGTGTGAAAGTATTTGTAAATAACTAATACGAGGAACCTCGTATTAGTTATTTACAAATACTTTCACTGAGGTAAAGTTAGCTACAATTTCTAATCTCGATTCCTATTAAAAACAAAGCGACAAACACAGTTGTTCAAGATTTTTTAGATTTCACTTTTAAAATTTCTGCAATTTTAAAAGTAAAACATTAACTTATTAATCATATCGGCTGTAGCGTTTTAATTCATTCGTGTCACATTAGATAGAAAAGTACTTATATAATATGGAACTTATATGTGTTCGTGCGCATGTATATGTATAGTGTGCTATTCACAAACATGATCTCCAACTAAAGTGGTATTTAAAGCGCGTACCAGCTCTACGGGCTTGCGACTGATCTTGATTTATGTGTCGCGCGATTGATGAGGGCGACCACTATCGACGTCAATAGTCGCAACATTACATTAATTAGGCTACGTTTACTGTACTAAGAATATAGTGAAGAATTAACATGCGTTTCCGTGTCATTAAACATACAGGAATTAAGATTTTAACGTCCAGTACTTATACATATAATGGAGTCGTAGAGGTACGTTTCATGATGTTAAATATTTCAAGAATATATGTGTAAAATGACATAAGCCACGTCAGGTATCTTTAGAACGTAAACCTTAAGTTCTATAACTTTAAATCGGTAAAACGTCAACCTAGTCGCAATCATAATTCACTGTAAAGCAATTTTCATTACTATTATAGAGCTTTGATGAATATATTTTTATGCGGGCCATGCAAGCTTCCCACGGTCTGTCTGTCGATCTCAGACCAGCTTAGATCGTGAGAATAGTCTATCTATGATATCTTTGACCGTGAGAACCCTGCCAGTCTTCATGACACTAATAACGTCAAATCTCAGATCATTACATTATATTGCAACTTTCTGTAACTATTACTAGATCAAAAACTTAGATTCTTAAGCAGATAAAACGCCACATAATAATACAAAGTTCTGCGAGCATCAAAGATCATCTCAGATAGATAGATAATAATTGTATAGCAACGTTCTATCCCATTGTTAAATTAACAACTTACATTCGTAAACAGGTAAATATAGTGCCGCATCTACACTCTACACTAATAAGTTTTGCAGACAGCGAAAGCATTTTAAATGCCAAAAACGTCAAAACCAAATAATAAGAACATTAATACAGATCCCTTATTTTAATTGATATTTTAAATAAATCTGCTGTACATCGTACAGCTCTATCTCATTTGCAGTCGAACTGCAAGTCATTCCGAAGCAGCGAGGTATCCCAGAAGCGCGTGCCGGCTTAACGGTCGCTTGCCACTGATGTAGATTTATGCGCTCGCAATTGATGGGGGCGACCACTATTGACAAATATAGAGTGTCACTACATTGTTTTAGTTGCATAGTTGGAATAGCAAGGAAGGTATAGTACATTCTATTATACATACCTACCTAGAAAGATTTAAATCGTTAGATTAACCAACCTAAGTCAGGATTGAAGTTCTTTCTTAGTCAACTACAAATGCGTTGCTACCCCTGAAGACTTGGAACGCCTCGGTTCTAACTTAGTCTTCAGGTTATTTATATAATTTATAAACTATTATTTAGCAGGACATTATTAAAGTAAGCTGTACTTAATGGACCTTAAATAATCGCAATAAACTTCAAACAAAACAACCGGAGCCGGAAAGTGCTTTACGTACGTCTTAAACAGGAACCGTATGTAATCTAAATGTATAAAGAAAACCAAAGATTTATTACTAACGTAGCTATAATAGGACATTCATAGCGTGCCTCTCGTCCTCATATAGGCACGTAATTGATAGGGGCGACCGTGATCGATGCCCACATCGTAATAGGGATGTATAAAGATTTGATTCCGGTTCCGAAAAATCGGAACTTCCGATTATTTTTACAACCGATTTCAGTTTCGGATCCAAACATTAACTTGGATTTATCGGATGTGGTTTTATTCAGATGTTAGAAATTATGTTTAATTTTTTTTCAAAGCCTGTTGCATTTTAAAGTTTATTATACTATACATGCCATACATATTTATGACATTAATTACTGACTCGTAACCTTTGTTCAACTTTTTTTTGTTTCTATCTACATTTTTTTATCTCACTGTTATATTAATTTGCATGTTGTGACTACCTTGTGTAAGTGGAATCATATTTAAGTGGAATCAATAAATAAATGAATTAGATCTGCTCTTGATTAATAACATTTTACTACTTCTACCTTCGATTTCGATATCGAATCCGGTTTCGGTTCCGGTTCCGATTTCAGTGCCGATAGTATCATATCCGTAACATCCCTACATTGCAATACCCCAACAAGTTGATAAATGAGTACAACGATGGGAAGGACGAAATGGATCGACGTAATTGCGAATGTTTTATATTTATTTATTTATCCTTTATTGCGAAAGTAACAATGGACTTAATTGTATTGGCACTTTCTGTTAGTCAACCTATACTAGTGAAAAATACAGTTTAAATGATGGTAAAACCCCCATGTGGCGACAATTTTTTTTTATAAATAACATTTTTTATAAGTAACAAACGAACTTTAACTTATGTCATTTAATTGTCTCTGCAGTTTTATAGCATCTATGAATAAGGTTTTAACATAAGTCCTGCTCAAAGGACTTAAAATTAGGTAATCGTTAGGATCGTTATCCGATCTTGATGCGGTGCGGTGACTTCTGAAGTTTATCTGACCTTCTTCTCTTTTTTATAACATACATTTCTCTATCCACGTTTAAGTGTTTCAAGCAATTAATTCGTTTTCTGTTGTTATTATACTTAATTTAATTCTTAACTTCTTCTCAATAAAGTTCATCATCCATCAGTTTGTTAGTACCTTAATATATACGTAACACAGTCCTATTATTATTACAGTATTTGCTTCACAGTTCATCGACACAACAAACGTTGCCGTTTCCCGAAACATAACTATTTTATTTTAGTAACGATTTCGCTCATGCGATTCCTATTGTTTACCAAACAGCACGCAACTTTCTATTTCTATTAACAGCCAGTGTGTGTGAAAACATATTCTAACTTAATAACATATTATGAGTATATAGGAACTCCTGTAACATAACAAGCTAAATATAAATCGTATTTGTCCCAACCTTCCGCTTTATACGCGCTGAAACTACGAAACAAACTTTTGAGTTTTCGGCACTTGGTAGGCACTTAAGGCCTGCAAACGATGTTTTCTAAAACGTATGAGCGTAAAATGTTCTCGAACTTTCACAGAGATTTTGTCTCTCACAGTTAAATTATATTAATATCAATTTATATTTAAAACGATTAATAAGATCATATTCAGACACTGTAGCAATGTCGAATGCGTACCAAATCATATTTGAAGCCGTGAAGCAAAAACATAAATATTTGAAATATTCTTAAACGTCAATAAGGAAAATCTCGTCGAAAGTTCAGTTGGAAATCACCTAATCACCTTAAAATAGACCGCATTCACGTAATTCGGTCCAAAATATTGGACGTGGGTGATTTTCTCCTTGTAACAATGGTATCCGTAATGAACCCTTATAAATTAAAAGTTAATCACCCATTCTGCGAAGTTTTGCCCAGTTTCTGCGGAAGCTTTATGTAAATCTCCCTAATGGTTTCGGGAAACAAACTTTATTCTTCGCCATTAATTTTCAAATCGGAGAACGGTTATTTGAGGCAATTACTCACTCCGGAATGCCGGATTTACAGTACTCGTTCCACCGCTAACTATTCATGAGTAAACGAGTAAATTAATGTACCTAGATAATGTTGGCAACACACAAGAGAAAATCTTAAAATGGCAACTCGGAGTGAATGAATATAAAGTTTACAATAAATTCTTATTGGAATTTCATATCAATTTAAGAATTGATTAATCTTTGAATCAATGTTTACTTTGTCTTTTCGTTTACTGACTTCATCATACCCATCATATAAAATTACTGAACATGAATAATTTTATAACAATAACCACCAACTATTTTTAAATTTTTTTCTTCTCCCGCGTTAGGTAATAATGGTCAATATGGGTAGGAGTATTGTAATTTTTAAGATCAAACTTTACATTAATATATAGACGTAAAATAGAAGATGAAACTTACAAGAAATCTCTCGCTACGAAAGCAGACCCGTTCAGTACTAAAAAGTAACAACCAACTTCAATCGCATAAATTGATTAATAAGTTATTCGATTCAATATTTTATTATGCCATAAAAACTAATAAGAAGCCAAGTAGAAATATATGTCATGCAAGTATTTAATTTCCTTTTCATAATGGCTGTAGTTTATCGCCAACCGGTAACTTGC
Organism: Udranomia kikkawai; assembly: GCA_018250225.1. Taxonomy (NCBI): domain Eukaryota; kingdom Metazoa; phylum Arthropoda; class Insecta; order Lepidoptera; family Hesperiidae; genus Udranomia; species Udranomia kikkawai. Next base: position 12,300 of record DWTF01000294.1, read on the forward strand.
CGTTAGTCAGACAAGCACCTGGATAATTTTACGACCGTAAAAGTGCTTGTATGAACTTTTTATTGGTAATAAAACGGCAATATCATACATTTCCCCATTTAGGGAACAATCCGTAATGTAGTCTTGTAGATAGCAAATTGCGAATTCGCATCCTGCTCAAAAACCTTTTTTTTTCTTTTTTTTATACTTTCCGATAAGTATCCATGATAAACATATGTATTAAACTAACACTGTTTTGCTCTAATTAACTGACAATTGGTTAAATACTAACAAATCGTACATTCTCGCGAACGAAGCCACAAGAAAATGTCACACTAACAATAAATTTCCAATCACATCTGCACCGCTTTACTAACAAGCAAAAAGCATCACAAAGTTTCTTATCATTCTGCAACCAGCAACTATTGCCCATCATCGCCTAATTAAACACAAGAGTAAGCAAGATCTCTAGAGGCAGCTGGCAAAAAGGACAAGAATTTTTAATCCAGCCTCTCGCACGGAAGAGCTCATTATTCGTCTGGTAACTATCGCCTCCTTAATTTAAGCCCCATTTCGTTTAAGTGCACTCGCTTACTGCGTTCGTTAACGATAACAACCTTCCGGCAATCACATCCGAAGGACGAGGAGCCTTACTACTTACAAAAAGCGCAAAAATAAATTTTCACAGTAACTTCCCCCGAGTCTGTTTGTGTCGCTACTTTCGGTTCCGACTCAGATTTTTTGTCGTGTTTGAAATATATATAGCTGCGCACCAAAAATTAGTCAGACACTTTTTATCTTTATGTGGAAAGCCGAAACGCTTTTCATAATACTGCCCACCAAATAAAACAAAAATATTAGAACGGCTTATTGTTTACCAACAGATTGCCAGGTTACAGCTCAGATAACTTTTTATCTGTTATTATAAAGTAATGTCATAGGTGATTTAACTGC
>DWTF01000295.1:0-13220 GCA_018250225.1 Udranomia kikkawai
ATTAATCTATTCTAATATAGTTATAGGAACAGGAAGAATCTGTTGCTACTGTTAGATATTAAGAAATAAAACTAATAATTTTTTTACTATTAATTTTTATTATTTCGCAACACTATGGAAAATTGTACTAAAGGTTCCTGGCACTGGATGCACGCGAAACGAATTATAGCTTGGCCGTCAAAGGGTTAAAGGGTTTTGTTCTGGATAAGCGTGTAGTGTTGTTACACAGCTCAAAACTAAAGCTAAAACTTGGGTGGATTCGCCCGAATTCCGTTCCTCGCAGATGAGAATCTCATGTCATACGCTGCTAACGTTCCGGAAGACTTGAAACACTATTTATAACCCAGGATTTATCTGCTTTTCACTCATAAAGCCATCGTTAATTTTTAGCATAGATTAGAAACCTAGCTCAAAAATTAACTCCCAGAACGGTTAACCGTAATTCTCAACCATTGAGCTATCACTACATGAAAACTACTTGGAAAACGCGTAATTCCTATCACCATTATGCTTAAATTTACGGCTCAAATCACACTGGTGTAGCGTGTCGCTCGATTTACGAGCGTTCCACGACTTCCAAGTACTAAGATATTGCTGGACAGCTTGGAGAAAAGAGCTATTAATAATGTTTAGTACTACGATTTCTCGAATGAATATCCAATGAGATAAGTAATCGGATGCAAACGGGTATATGAAATACTCTACTGAATAAACATTAGTACCTGAATGAAGAACATGTCCAAACGTTTAAAGTGAACTTGCTCTAAATTCTATTTTTACTTTCGGCTACAAACAAAGTTTTTTTGTTTCTAATTTGCGATAAGCCATTACTATTTTAACTAGAGGTAATTGTACATTGCGTGATGATAGAGTAAAGGGATTATTAGGTATAAAGAATATTAGATTTCTGCACTTCTTCTTTGTATAAACTTAAATTTTATACCTTCTTTTGTGTAATTGTCGGAAACAGAAGAATAAAAAGATGTTTGCTTCACTTTAATATTATGAAGGCAACGACCAGCAATAATTTTAATAAGGTTTATTGAAGGTCACACACCGCCACACCTATTTCTGCCTTATAACAACAGTGTTCGCGCTGCTGTGTTCTGGTTTGAAGAGTGTGGTCAGGGAGACGTACTTAATCGAGCCGTTCCAACTCAGTCCTCAGAGTTGAACTAACAACTTCAATCCTGTCTTAGGTTGACTACAGATATCCACGAACGGCAATGACCAATTACCATCAATTGGACTCCATGCTCGATTGCTACCTCGAGATCATAAAAAAACAAGTCGTAGACATCGGACGGATCGCATCCACCGCATTTTTTTTTCATATTTTTTTCATATTTTTTGTATTCCGTAATAGTGTTTAACAAAAGTTGCCACTACCGAGTGGCAACTTTTGTTTTTGCGTCGGTATCGGCATTGCCAATGTGCGATCCATACAATACGGATCAGCAGACGCACTTGTGTGACTTTCGTAAAAGAATGACGAACTCACTTCAAGTTTCTCAGTTGCCTTCAAGAGGCGGTCGTAGTCGACCTGCCCCTGAACAGTGAGCAGCTCCACCATGTAGTCGGCCTCCCGTACGGCGCCCTGCACCAGCTCCAGCTGCCTCTCGAACCGCTTCCACAGCTGCACCTTGGCGCGCAGCCGGACGCTGAGCTCGTTGCATGCCGTCTCCAGTGCTGCGTGGGTCTCCTGTCAATGGAAGCATATTGATTAGCTGGTTACTTCTAATTTTTATTAGACTAGTTTATGTTTTCCAGCGAGTACTTATATCGATGAAACATAAACAGAAAATATTTAAGAAATTCAATTAAGTAATTGCTAACCTGCAAAGCAGAGATGTCCCGTTCCACGCCCGTGGGAGAGACGCAGACCCGCAGACTTATCGGCAGGGTGTGCAGAGCTTGTCTCAGGGCGAGTATGTCACGCCATTGCGACGCCAAGTCCTCTAGCAGTCGCTGACACGTCTCCGACGCTCTCTCGACCACGTCGCTGCCCAGCCGCTCCGCTGCCTCGCACTCCTCCAACGTTAGTCGAGCGCGTCGCTGGCTCTTTTGACAACGTGATATACCGGCTTGCACTTGAACGATCTTTTCCTTCAAGAGCAGACTCCTTTCTAGTTCTTCAGCTAACAGATCATCTAAGATACCCGATTGTGTCAGAAGAACACCCAGTCGATCGGACTCTGCAGTGGGCAGCAAACTAAGTCGACCGAGCTCATTTTGTATCCTATCTATGCGGCCGGTCATTACTTGCAGCCGTTCGATATAAAGATTGAGTTCGTCCTCGTTTTTAATGACACCTTTAAGACCATCTAATGCTGCTCGTAACTCTCTTAATTCATCTTCAAGGATGTTTAACTTTTCACCCGAGGATACATCTCGGTCTGAAATGTTCTGAATCGCCGTTGAGTGTATATTGGCAATTCGGGTCGATAATTCACGCCATTTATCTTCAATTTTGGAGAAAAATTGTCGTTGAACCATTTCATCCGATATAGGAAGGATTTCTAAGGCTTTTTCAAATTGAACACCAGACTCATTCTTTAAGTTGTTGTGCATTTCATGTTGAGCCTTTAATTCCCAGAAGCGTCGCAAATTACTAGTTTTCGTAATGTTATCAGGTGTAATATGTTCTAATTCCTTGTTAGCTAATTTCATCCAACTTTCAATTCTATCTATCAAAATGTCATAGGTTACCCAGTTTTCTCTAAAGGCTGTGAGTCGCGTTAGTCTTGAATCAATATCTTCCTGGAGTCCTAATAATGTATCAAGTGCTTTAGAACACTCCGTTTCGAGTCCTGAGCAAATGATAAGATTTTCAATTCCTTCTGTTATGGATAAAAGGCGAAGCATTTTGGCATAATGGTGTGATACGTCGAGACTGATTGATTGATACAGATTGATATACTGTTCATGATCCATAGATGTAACATTCGTCAGATCAGGGCTTCTTTGTTGGGCAACACTAAGCCACTGTTGTTCTTCCTTCATGCCTTGCTCTAACACACCCCATCTCGATGCTGCCAGTGTCATTTGTTGGGCTCGACAAGCAGCTCTGTCAATAATTGTTGTAGCTCTATCATGAAGCACATTATGAAGGGCAAAATAGCGTGCTCTTGTCTCATCATCTAAATTGTCTTCCAAGGATTCTAAGATGGCCCTGCAATGGCTTAGGTTTACGAAGAATTTCCTATGTTTTTGAATTTCTTCATGCAAATGATCTAAGTTCGAGACTATAATTTTTCCATCTAGTAACGCTTCAGCCACCTCTGTAATCTGCCCAAAGTCTTGAAGAGTTTGTTCATATTCTTCAGCCAAGGAAGTTATTTGCATAAGGCGATCTCTTTCTCGGTTAATAGAGTGCTCGCTTTGCTTGATGTCATCATCGCTCAAAAACAAAATCTGCGGACATTCTCTTTTCGGATTTGACTCAAATAGAGATCGGAACCTTCTAAACAATTTTTTTGCTTTGTCTGAATGATCAGCATTTTCTAAGTCAAGATTTTCTAGAATTTCAAGTTTCTTACGAATCGGAATCATCTCTCCTATAAGTACTTCATCTAATTTTATCTTTAACTTTTCAATCGATCTGAATAATTCCTCGGCGTCCTTTATGAATTGGGTCCATTCTGACTCTACTTCTTTTACTTTCACTGAGCTTTGATTACTCAAAGTATTAACAGCGGTCACTTGCCGGGTTAAAGTCTCAATTAAAGTAATAATCTCTTCATTCACCTCCGTAACATATACAATTTCTTTTAGATTCTGAACGTAACTTTCTAGTGCCTTCAGCCGCATTGTTTCGTCTGTTGGCTTGCCACCGGAAACATCTCTCTGAATTTTGTATTGAATTTCTTCTAACCATACTGATATTGTTTCAATAACTATGATAATGCTCTTTTCAACTTTCTGTGGATCATTATTTGTAAGAGCATTCTTAACTTCGTCTAATTCCTTATTTACGACTAGATCGTACGATTTTTCTACAGAAGGTTCTATAAGTGCTACAGTCATAATATCATCTGAAGTCATTTTCGAAGGATCTGAAATCGATTGAGTTCGTTTTTGAAGAGTTTCAATTAATTTTTCTTTAGCTGTTTTAGGTGCAATAGTTTTGCTTGGCGACGGTGATTTTGATTTCGATCTTTGAACAACATCAGAATATGTTGGTTTATGCTGAACAATACTTGAATTTTCTTGTCTTGTTGGTAAAATAGGACTAGCTAGATGAGAAATACCTTCATCTATTGAAGATGTATCTTTGCTAGAAATATCATCACTTGTTGGTGTTACGGATATTGAAAGTTCAGCATTAATCGGATCTGAAAGACTCTCTGGTGATTGTAAAGGTGATTCCGCCTTTTTCTTATGCTTTCTTTTCTTTTGCCTATGCTTGTCACCCAATATAGATTGAGGTGAATCTTGATGCTGGCGTTCACTATCGATAAAATCTGTAGTAGCTTGTGGAATGGAAATCTGTGCCCGTAAATGTACTTCGTAAGGTTCTTCTGTTGATGTCGATATCGAGTCCTCGGAATAAATTCTAGGAGATGTTTGTTGAGTACTGTCAATGGTAGATACTATTTGTTTATTAATATTAGGTTCAAGTGTCATACCGACTTCTTCTAAATCTATTCTTGGTGTAGTTTGTTGCGAGCCATCAATTGTGACAATAGCTTGTTTCGGAACTTCGAAGTCAGGTATAGATGGTAAAGCTTCTTCTCTAGGGGAAGTTTGCTGAGTACTATCAACTGTAACGGTTTCTTTCTTAGGTTCCAATGTTGATGGCAACTGGTGTTCTTCCTCAATAAGCCTTGGTGAAGTTTGCTGAGTGTTATCTATCGTAACAACTTCTCTCCTCACAATATCTGGTTCTAGAGATGGGACGCATTCTTTTATTGTATCCGGTGATTGTTCTATTGATAGATCTGGTTCCTCTGATTGAGTAGATGTACTCACAAGAGGGACTTCAGGTGTTTGAATACTAATTTCTGTCACTATTTTTTCCTTGACAGGTGATGTACATGTTTCTTGATCAACAATATCATGTAATCTCGTTGTCTGTATATCTGTATCGGTAGTCTCTATTATAATTTCAGTACTCTTTTCATCTTTTTCTACTTGCGGTAGTGGCGAAGTTTGTATTTCGCGGGACTCTGTAATAATATCTATTATTTCTTTATTAGAATCTTCATCGGGAGATGTTTGCGAAAATTTTTCGTCAGGTAATGCAATATCACGAGCTATTACTTGAGTCGTAGCTTCCGCCTGCGAAATTTTTTCTGGCGATTCGGTTCTACTTGTTTGAATTTGTGAGTCTGAAAATTCTACTTTTTCTAAGATTGTAATTTCCTCAGATGTTTGTGTATGAGCTTCCTTATCACCTATTGGTGAAGTTTGCACAATTATTTCACTGACTGGAGTAGGAGATGTCTGTAATTCACTATCAGTAAGTTCTGGTTTAATAATAGCCAGATTTTCCTCTTTTTCAGACTCCGTTATATCAGGCGAAGTTTGAACGGAGTATTCCTGAGTTAAAATTTCTTCTACAACCGGAATAGGGAAAGTTACAGTTGTAGAAACTTCTTTTTCAATCACTTCAGGACTGCTTTCAATACATTCCTCTACAATTTTTACAGTAGTAACATCCCCTGTTTCACTCATTGTGTGATAAGATTCATCCCGAGGTGAGGTTTCCATTTCATGACCCTGCTTTGGACTTGCAATCTTAATCTCAGGTTCAACCAAAGAAACCGTTTCATTATCAGCAGGAACAGATTTCTTTTTACCCTTCTTACTTTTAACTTTTTTCTGTTGGAGTTGTTCTATCATTTCGACGGGAGACGTTAAAGTTATTTCATCTTCAGTAGAGCTTGGCTTTGGATATGTTGTTTCCTCACTAACTGCGTGTGACTTGCGTTTCTTTTGTTTTTTCTTTTGATCAGGAATAGGTTCTAAAGAATAATCCTCAGGTTCATATCCTTGTTCTTCAGTTATTTGTTCAGAATCAACAATCAGTGATGATAGCTCATCTTTATCCCCAATCGATGGTTCTAAAAGCTCGCTTGTAGGTTTTGGAGATTCTACTGCAGGTGATGTTGGCAATTCAACATAGTGACTTAATGAGGAACTATCTGTATCAATAATGCTCTTTTCTGTTTCAGTATGATACTCTGTTTCCACAGAGTCACTTCCTTCAGATGGACGCTTATGCTTCTTTCTTCTTTTACGTTTGTGATCTTTTACGGGTTCATCTGAAGATGGTTTTAAAGTTTGCTTATCTTCTTTAGGAACTTCTACTTCAGCTGTTTTAGTGTATTCTTTTGTGATAGTTACTTCAACTGGCAGATCCACATGGACGTCTTTCTTGGAAATCGAAGGTAAATCACATTTGGCTTCTTCAACAGTCATTTCCATTTGTACTTTTGGTGTGGCTTTTTTGCTTTCGACGTGCTTAGTAAGAGATAAAGAAATTTCAGTTGTTTGGGTTGGTGTTTCTTCTGGTAAAGTCTCTTTTATGTCTACAGTATCTACTTGCTTATTGACCCCGGAGAGATCTGGTTGAACTGTACGTAAGTCAGTATCGTAACGTTCCGATTCAATAAACAATATCGATGTCATATTTAGTACCTAGTTTATTAGCATCTGTTTTACTTTCACTAAATTCTAAGGCTTCCGATGGCATGACAATTGGCTCAGGCACTGTGTTAACATCGTTTTGTTTAATTTGTTCAAAACTTTCAGTAACTTGAAAATGCGGTTCAAATTGTTCTACATAGGATAATTCAGGAGCTACGGGATATTCGCTTACAGATGTCTCAGTTAATACTGTAGCTGGGTGTGCTAATTCAACATGGACAGGTGATTGAGGTGGAAGATCCTGTAATATTAATTTATGTTTCGGTTGTTCAATTAAATTCTTATTCGTATCATCATCCTTCAATACAGTATCAATAACTTTTGTTAAAGGTTCTTGCGCTGCAAGTGATACATCAGTACTGGTTTTTACAGGTGCCTCTAATATTGATTCTACAACTTCAATAGGAAGACTCTCATTAGTTATTTGTTCACCAGATGTCCCTTGAATATCCTTTTTCGGTTCTGAGACCATTTGGTCTAAATCACTGATGTTTTTAGATATTGCTGATTGGTCCGGTACGTAACCCTCCTGAGATAAAAATTCCTGTGTAATTTTAATTACACTTATGTCTCTTGAATCTTGATCACGAGTTTCGCGTAAGGTAGGTATATTTTGAGATTCAGGAATTTGTTCATCCTTTCTTGGTTCATCAATTTGTTTGCAGGTGTCAATTAGGTTAACAGTATCAGGTGTTTTGACATCTATGTTTGTCGTATGAATAATATCTGCTTCTTTTTTAACAGTTTCATCAGATGTTTTTTGTGGAATGTCTGGTTCAATTATAGTTTCTTCGGCCTTTTTGGGTTCCGGTTTTTCTAGCCCTGAAGATTGTATTCCATATGCACTTTCTTGCTCAATCATCACTCTGGACATGTCTACATTGCTTTCAGTCTTTTTAGCGACTTCGGTTGTTAATTGCGAATATTCTGGTTTTGAGATTTGAACATCAATCTCAGCTGTAACAGTCGAATCTGGAATAAATTCATCTCCAGGTTCTTCAACAATTTGTTCTGTTACATGTTCTTTTCCATCTATTATTTGAACTTGACGAACAATTCGTATTCGCTTTGTTCTAACTCCTTGCTCTTGCAAAACATGTGTAATTGGTTCGTTCTCTATTACTTCTACTTCTTCTGGCTCTTCCATAACTTCTTCGGTCACGTATTCTTTACCATCAATTATTTGGACATGTTTAATAATGCGTCTTCGTACCCTAGTAATAGTTTTTATTCCTTTCTGTGTAATCGTTGTAGACAAATGAGATGGGGATATTTCAGTAGCAGGTAGGTCTTCAGTTATTACAATGATTCTATCTTCGGGCTCTTGCACCTCGTATACCTCCTGCATGGGATCTTGAGAAACATTATTTTCAATGTCTTGTATTGGAACTACGATTGCCTCTTTACCCACAATCAATCTAGTTTCACTTTCTTTTTCTGCATCACGCTTATCTGTGATATCTGTCGAAACATACTCAGAATGACCTTTATCTACATCAATTCCAGATTTTAACTCGGTCGCTTCTGCAGGAATTTTTTCCGACTCAATAAATTCTTTGCATTCTTCAATAACAATGCTCTGTTTCTTCATATCAGGCGATTTTTCTTTCAATGTGTCCTTATGTTTTGTTTCTTCTATTTTTGATTTTACATCTTTGACTTGTTTAGAAGCGCTTTCACTCACAAGTTTAGTTTCATTTATAGGTATTATTACAGTCGCCTGGGATATTGTAAGTTCTTTCTTAGGAGAGTCTAATGTTACTTCCTCAAAAAGCTGTTCAGTAGGTGTAGAAACATCGGCTATACACGTCTTCAAGTCTTTGGAATCCGATACTTGGGATGCAAGAATTTCATTTGAAGGCAATTGTAAAACACTAGAATGTTCTTTTTCGCTGTCTATCAAACTTCTGGTTAGTTCAGTCATTGATATATCTTTAGTCACTGGTGATTCCTCTATTTCACGAACCTTTTCTTCTGTGCTTCCAGATGAATCCGGTTTAACAATTACAGGTTCATTTGTTTGATAAGTACCATCTGAAGTAATTGTTTCAACCATTGCACATTCTTCTTCAGTTGGCAGAATGAGTGCAGATTTAGTTGACTCCTCTATTAATGGAATTGTAGAGGTAACAGGGGCAGTTATCTCTGCTCCGATCTTGTTTTGTGTATATTCTTTAGATAAGTCAATTGTTTCTTGTGTATCATATGATTTTGGTTTATCAAATGACTGTATTGGTTCAGGTGTTTCATCTGCTTTATGAACGTCATCGTCCTTACTAAATTTAACCTCTTTAGATACAATTGGTGGTATATTAGAAATGCTAGAATGAGAAGCTTCTGTTCCAATTAACATCTTTGTTACATCAATAATATCTAATGGTTGTTTTAAGTCCCCTGATGTACTTTGGAGTGAATCCTTTCTAATCTTTTCATGCTCTGGTTCTGATATTTTTGTGGTGGCAACCACCACAGCAGGCAAACCTTCTACCTTTTCGAGGGTGGTTAGATCTTTTATTTCAACACCAATAGTCGAAGTTTCTTTGAGAGTATCTTCAGGTGTCACAGTGAGTGACTCTATTTGTGTAGTTTCAACCTTACCTATCTCTGTTTTTCCTATTGGAATTTTATCACCGATATTTGGGACAACAGAATCGATTTCGCTATTGATTAATTGTTTCGTCACATCAACAATTGATGTTTCTTTCTGTTGGTCACTCGATAACTTATCATCATACTCGGTTCTCGATTCATCATCTGGTTCCTCTACGATTTGTTCAGTTACGTGTTCCCGTCCATCTATTATTTGGACGTGACGTATGATTCTTATACGCTTCGTTTTCAATCCTTGTTGAACGGAGTGTGAAATTTTGGGTTCTTCTTCAATAAATTCCACGTCATCAGGTTCTTCAATAACCTCTTCGGTAACATGTTCTTTTCCGTCGATTATCTGAATATGTTTTATAATGCGTTTTCTAGTTCTCGTGATTTTTTTCGATATTTTTTGTACCACAGTGTTCACTTTCATAGATGCTGATTCTATGTTTGATATATCTCTGCTAATGTAAGTAATCTGTCCCTCACCTGGTTCCTGCACCTGATAAACTGGTTCGAAAGTGGCATCTTGTGATTCTAAAGGTTGCTGCTGTTTTGTAGTTTCTGAAATTTCTACGGAGTATTCCGGAGTTTTGTCTTTTATAACGACATATGATCCATCTTTTACACTTTCTTGTTTCAATACTTCTTCCAATATATTAGGCTTTTCCGTGTCGGCTAATGTATCTGGTACAGTAGAGTCGCTCTTTAAGCTTGGCTTACTATCCTTTGGTGTATCATCTTTTGGAATGTTTGAATCAGTTTCAGGTTTATCATCTTTAGGCTCAAAATCTTTATCTGATTTCAAATCTTTTTGTGTGGGTTTACCGCCTTTATCATTAGAGTCGTCAACTTCTTCAAACTGGACTCCACCTTCCTTTACATTGATCGATACTCGTGGTATTTGTTCTTCAAACACTTCGACATTATCTGGTTCCTCTACAACCTCTTCTGTCACGTGTTCCTTTCCATCAATGATTACTACACGCCTTATAATGCGTCGCCTGGTTTTCACTATGCGTTTGGTTACTTGTTGAACGACAGCTGTAACACATGAAGATGAAGTTTGAATTTGCGGCTGTATTTCACCTTCTGCCAACTGAAGAATTTCGTCTAGCTTCATGTCTTCACTCATTGTTATGATCATATCCGGCTTCGAAGTATATTCTTGAATAGTTACTTCACCTCCAGGAATTCCTGACATAATTTGACTTCCATAACTTTGATACTGTACGTGTTGAACCCCACCATCTTCAAGATTAGTTGAAGTTGAGCCCTTATCTTCCTTTAATGTTATTTGGGAAAAGGATTTTTCTGGTGCCAGGTCACCAGTTAATATCTGAGATCGTTGTTGTTGGGTGTGAACGACTTGTTGTTTTGTTATCAAAGTTTTTCTGATTTTCTTTACAATAATTCTCTTTGTACCATCAGCATCAACGACTACTTCGGTAGTTGTTTCGTCGGGTTCAACCATTACAGTTTCGAACGATTGTGGTAAACTATGAATAATATTTAGATGAGAGTCTTTACGAAGATTATCATCTTCGTATTTTGCATCTACATGTAGTAATTGCTCGTCGACTTTTTGACTTCTAATAACTGGCCGACTCGCTATTTCGATTGTTTCGTGACCATCCGATATCGTCTGTCTTACTTGAATATTTTCTAATACTTCACCTTCTTGTGAAATTTGTTCACTAGTCTGTACTTCAACTGTCTGAGGAGGAGCACAAGTTATGGATACATCATGTGTTGTTTTCATTTCAGGTAGACATATCACGGACTTGTCAGCTACGGAAGGCGGTTCAGACATTAAGCTTTTTCCAGTTTGAGTTTCAATAGTAGTCATAGTCTGCTGTTTATCCCCCCGTTCTTCTACAAACTTAACGTCTTCTACCTTTGTCAATACTTTACTAGGTTCGCTTTCTGTAGGAAGTTCTTTAATTTGAGTTTCTTCTATTTTGATTTCGCCCTTTAGAGATTCGTCTTCTCTCGGTGTCACTACTTCCTCGGGCATCGAAGTAGAGTCAATAGTTCTATCTGTTTGTGATATATCGTCTTCAACTATTTCGGGCACATTCCTCATGTGTATCAATATGCTCCTCAATCTTTCTATTTCTACAATGACTAGATTCCTTGTTTCTTCTAAACTCTTTTTCGTCGCATTTAATTTTTCCATCATCAATTGACTAGATTCATCGCGATTTATCACAGTTATGGACTTTAAAATAATTTCATACCCTTCATACTCTCTAATGTATCGCTCATAGATTTCTATATACCTGAGAATGTCCTCTTCAGTGAGAACCTCCACTTGCTTAGTAGATTCTTTAAGATCACCATTGATAACGTCAAGCCAATGGTCGAGTTTGCCAATTTTTTCATTTTGTTCTTCAATTTCTTTAGCTTGACTTGACAATTGTTCTTTGGCGTCCTGGAATTTAAAAAAGTAATATCTAAGTTACTTGAAATAGACTTGAATAGATAGAACATTTATAATATTAAAAAAAATGTGAAAATCTATTTCATCCGATCAACTAATTAAAATAAACCAATTAAATAAAAAGCTTGTTACCTTTCTTACCTGGATGGTGACTAAGCCCTGCCGTGCCTGGGCGAGCAGTTTGGATATCCTGCCCTTCATCACGACCACCTCCTTCAGCAGCCCCTGCGCCTCCGCCTCCTGGCGGTGCTCCATGATATTGTGCTCCAGAGTATCCGCCGCTCCCTCACACTTGACTAGAACATCTATCCCCTCCTGAAATTGTAAGAATTAGAACTCATGAGTTCGATGTTTGTATACTACTTGCGTAGATTCTAGATTTCACAAAACGAAACACTCAAAATCAAACAAAATCGAAGTAATTATTCACATCACATAAGAAGAATCATAATGAATGACAAATAACAGACAAATAAATATAGGACTTCCGATGATAAACGGATATATTATGTACGAGTATGTGTGAAGAAAAATTAATAACTATTTATGTTTTATTTATTAATCCCTGTATATAGTTAACATTTATTTGAGAACGAAAAATATTAAGTTATCATTTAAGAGTATGCTAAGTACCTAAATAAAAAAAATTGATTGGGATTTTTAACATTGCTTGTGAAATAAAGTTTACTGTCAAGTAAACGCGAAAACTTGACAGAAATAAAAATTGCATCATGGATTATAATTACTAAAATTATCAGTGACTCATTCATGTCACCTCACTGTCCTTGTGTCATCTCGTGATAACAAGATAGGTATACATAATGATTCTTGGATTAATAAATAAAAAGATAACACATTTATAGCCCCACACTAGAATTACGTTAAAAGGCAAGAACATAATAACCACCCAGACGGTGAATAAAAATTTAATCTCGTAATTATTATCAACATTATTCATTAAAATTCTGACTCGATAAAATACTAAATAATAAATCTTACTAAACTAAATAGTCAAGTTAATTAGACCGCATATTATGTATGGAAAGATAACTTATTCCATAAAACTTTTTATACGATATAGGTATACCTGACTTTGAACACAAAAGTTTATAAAGTTACTTCAACGAAGGAAACTTTGTGTTTTTCTTTTTATTATTTTTTTTAACTATCATGCTATATCGGCTGTCATTATAATGATCGAAAGGAACTATAATTATATGCTTTGAGGATACACATGTAATTACAATTGCTACATGGCAAAAACTTTATAAGTAGGTATTTAAAATTTGAAAATATGTTAGGTAAATACATAATTACATTTAAATGTATGAAAAATACTATTTTAAGTTATAAGTCTCTTTAGTAAAACAAAAATTTTACATTAATATTTTGAATAAGAATATTTGTTTTCCTTAAAACATTTGTCCTTATAAACTGGCTTTAAACAGTTATTTTAGACCTACACCTATCCATCCAGACAGGAAATCGTAATAACTTTAACATAAATATGGCTCCAAATTTGTTGGTAAAACCC
>DWTF01000296.1:0-13202 GCA_018250225.1 Udranomia kikkawai
AATATTTTTGCCATGTACAGACAGCGATCAGTTACAGTTTTATTATATGTATAGGATTTACTAGGTTTTTTCCTAATGTTATTAATAAGAAAATAAAATTAAAAATCATTTTGATACAGTGATCACGGTAGACATAATATTTATAGAATATATCAGACCCTTTGCATAACTATTGAGTCGAGAAACCGTAGAATAAACTTTATTTAAGGAAAGCGTTATACTCGTACATACATATTTGCTTTACTATGATGGGATTTATCAAATGAATGTAAAGACAGAGAAATGTGTCAAAGACTATATATATTTCTATTGAAAAATACCTATAAAATATGTCATGCTAGATGTTTTATACTATGTATTTTGCTTAATCATTATTTTGTTTAAAATAAAATCGTAATAATTTCATACCTAAAATTAGTGTATTTTATCAAGAGCCATTCGTGAAATAAGAAATACCTCGCAGAATCTTCTAGTCATTATATTATATTTATAAGTTCTTAGTTGTATTACTTCGTTACCAAAATACAATAGAATCATCCCACAACTTCGTTATATCTATACTCAATAGGGATTTAGGTATATAAAAGAATTCTATTCTAGGCTCTAATCCAGATTATCCATATTTTTTTGATCCTTTAATGTTGTGCTTTTTCATGATTGAGTAGCAAAAGATCTCACTTTTAATATTTCTATAGCAAAAGAGCTAAATTAATATTTCATGGTAAAACATGAAAATAAGGCTTACTGTAACCTGTAATAACTACAACACGAGTGTCGACTTTATGAGAGGCTTGAAATGAGGTCTACAACGTAACATCGGAGCCTTAATTTGTAAAGTTTATGTTAAAACTTTAATTTCGCGTTTCGTGTTCATAATATTGTGATATGGGCTAAACAATTTCATAATTACTATGATAAAGCTGTTCTGTAACTAATTTTCTGCGTCCTTTTAGGTTGTAATTAAGTTTTAAATAAACTACCAAACGGTTTTGGCTTTGCCCGAGTAAGATTTTTGAACTTCATATTACCTAATTCTGCGAATTTTAGGTTAAGTTCCCTACTAATGTAACGAACTTAAGCTAAAATTCGCACGTTAAATAATAGAGTGATCTTGTCAACACTTATCAATATGAGCCCCATTCCATTACTATCCCATTAATATCACACTACAGAAGTAACCTGAAAATCTCGTAAAAATTCCACAAAGCACAGAATTTACTGCCTCGATACAATAACGCCTGCGATTTATATGCGTTTTTACTGAACTATGCGCCCAGTTTTACTAAAACGATCAGTACCCATAACTGCAGAAAAATTTAACCACTTCACTTAAAATAAACCTCTTATCTAATTTATATAAATCGTGTTATCTTTTCATCGCGTTTTGCGAACATCTAAAAGTTACGGCGAATGCGTGTAACTCGAGTATAAAACAAGTAGGTCTGAGTAGAACAACATGTTTAACACGTCGGATAACACATATAGTTGCATAAACGAGTGTCTATGTAGCATGCTGAAAGCCCTTGCAATTTTGCATAAATATAGCGCTATATTTCCATCGGACGACTAGCGGTTTGTCATGTGTGTTAGTATGCGTATCGTTTAAATACTAACTATTCAGTACTAGAACTGAAGAAACCGACAAAAAGCGGCAAGGACTTTTGAGATTTTACTACGAAACCTTCACGGTTTGACTCAGAAAATACGGTGGTGTGGCCCCACCTGCCTTTTAAAATTGAAGATCATAAAATCTTTTGTGGTTTGACTAGAGAGCCCCTGCGTTAATTTCTGTCTTATAATAACGTTCAAGCAGATACAGGTGTGATATGACATGACGCTGCCTTTCTTCAAAAGGAGTATTAGAAACACATCTGTTATTGATCTAAGAGAGAACTTCCATGATATGCTATGGGGTTGATTACAGGCGCCCATGAACACCACTAACTAATAAGATGAACAAGTAATGGACAAGTAAAAAATAAAGTAGATTTTTACAACTTACACCTTAAGAATGTGGAGTTATTTTAAAATATCACTAAATTAATAATCTGTTTAGTTCCCTAATACGACACTTAAACTGTTCAAATCACATTCACGGACATCTGCAGAATCTGTAAAACAAACACGTATAAAATGCGAGCAAATGTAATTTCTGAACCTCCAAGTGCCTTTGATACTCGGAAATGCCGTCTAAGCTAAAGATACCTTGTAAGACGTTGTAGCTCGCAAAAATAACGACGTAGCTGAAAATTCACCGTAGCAATCCCTTACAACGTGCATTTAAAAGACAAAACGGATTTTTTGTTTCCAGCTGCGCCAACTTGTATCTGTTTGTGCTTTTACTGTCTTTAATAATGTCGCTTTCCGATTTTCTTTGATTATGATAGGTATAATGAAATGATATAAAAAGGTACTGAAGTTTGGCGATGTAATCATTTCATTTCAATCATCATTAACTATGCTTCAACAACTCAACTCCCTACAATTTTTCTATAAATTCAGATTTAAGTTTGTGTTGAAAGTTATTGAATTAGAGAAAAGGCCAAGAAGTACTCATAATAACAGCACCTACTCAATAGTTCAACATACGATCTAGATACCATATTCCGATTACTTCGGGTTTAACAGTTGTATACGTCCACAACTGTTTTTATAGCAAAATCGAATATAACCTTGTCCCCAAAGGCTTAATCTGACAGAGATTTTTGTAGTAGTGAGTGTCACGCTCAAAGCGGATTGTGGGGATTTTCCGATTTTCCAAGACAACGCCATTTCTTGATTTTCCGCTCGGCGAATCCGAACCAAGGTTACTCAATATTTCTTATAAAATTACATTTGACGGTTGCTATTGCACGTAGTAATGTTATTGAAAAAAGGTAATTTGAATAAAGAGTGACTACGTGTAGCATAAAATGCAAAAGGTCTGTATTTCACACTCCGGTCGGCTTCGAGATAAGATCAGCGTGTCCATAGGCAGGACTGTTCTCTCTTTGTTGAAAGGGCATCCGCGATAACGCTGGGTCGATCGAGGTTTCCACATCATACTTTATACTATCGTAAACATTATTCAGGTACTTTATACACATTTTATACGCATAACGTTACCTAACAATATCACAGACATATTTTTAATTCAGGGTAAGGATCATAAAAACCCCGTTTGGATTGCGATTTGATAAGTTGACGAATGTAGAACCAGTTATATTGAGAAAATTATTGAGTCGTTAAAATTAATAATAGGGACAAAACAAACATGAGATCAAAAAGCGAAGGGTCAAAATAGTGAACTATAAAGGGTAGGTATCTATAATATATATACATTGGTTTAGTTATGTAAATTGTTTTGACACGTTTTGATCGGTTCTAGAGTTTAGTAAGTTAAGTACAATGACTATGAATGTTCGAATAGTAAACTTATGATAAACTTCGCGTGTTACGTAGTTAAATGAAGATTTCACGAGGAAGCAACCTTACAAAAATCGTCTATGTTTTGGTGTTTCAAATACTGACACATATAGCTTTTTTAAGATTTGTATAGATTTTAATAATGAGGTATTTTAAAACTAAATCCATTATCTAGCATTCACTAGAATTTCATATAGGTACTAAACGACTAACAAAGTATTGTAGAATGGTACGTTATAAAAATCTTTTCAGTCTTTTAAATCCATCGTTGAATCAGACCGATGCGGCGATAGGACATAATAGCATTAAATATCGTACAGATACACATAGATAAAATGTTCTAACATCCCATTGTCAGTCGGTTTAAAACTTGCAACAATAACAAGCTTTCAAGATACATCATTTTACAAAGTATAAGCAAACAAGATCATAAATATTCAGACTGTGCTATGTAAGTGCAGAGTAGATTATCTGTCCTCTTATGCCAACGACTTACTCTGGCAACTGCATCGTCGAGATTATGAAGCAAGTGACTTTCGAAGTTTACCAATATTGGCTTAATGGATTTTGAGTTTGAGAACAAACATTCAAAGTTAAGCGGTCTTACGTATAAAGGTCGGTACGCACTACCCATATCTGATAAAGTTCTTCAATCATGTGTAAGTAATTGTTATTATCATATTGTTATTAATAGTTAAAATAACAATATAGATTTGCTTGAAATATTAAGTTTCAACTTTTTGCAGTGTAGACCCATTTTGGTAATTCTTTTAATAATGTTTAATAGATAGGGTATACTCGGAAGTTGATCCCATTTGGAACGAAACTTCTAGCCCTAAAGGTACAAAATTAAAGGATTATTGCGTATTCACTTATTCATGGCTCCGAGTTATGTATCATATAACCTTTTACGGAGTAGACTTATTTAGATATATTTTTAATGGTTATTGTAGGGATATTCCAAAATTGGTCTTAGATATTTTGAACAAAAATTAGGGTAGAAAATTAAGTGATGATTAATTCTATACACTCACTGATTTTAATAAATAATTGTGTGTAGCCTTACCGTCGGTTTCATTTATTTGTGATAGTAAAGTTACTAATTATATGAACAAGAATTGATTAAGTTACTTGATTTAAGAATTGTCCAAGTAAAAATTAATGTATTATCTCACCTTTTGTTGTTCAAGCACCCTCCCAATATCTATCATAGACGATACAATTAAAAACCGGAAAATTACTTAACATTACCAGTTTCTATTTAAATGCACATATATGCAATGAAATTATAACGTTTTATTAAGTTTGCACTCAATATGACAATATTGTATCATAGAGTATCGAAATGTTCTTTAGAATGGTATCCCATTTAGTTGTCTTCGAAAGAGGCTATAAAAATGTACGCACAATAACATCACAAGAAACATAACACAAGGCAATAAAATAAAATACAAATTGAGTGAGCGCAAATAAAACAATGGGTTTGCAGTAACCGGGTAATATTTTCCTTAGAGACGAATTTCCTTTAACACAAAGCAGGAAATTAACAGTTAGTGGGCCCATAAAGCGACCGACGCGACTTTGTAAGCATTGAGTGCTTTTAGCTATTACGTTAACTCGTCCATTAACCACACTCGAAATCGGCTTCTTTTGTTGACTTCTCACGAATTGGTCATTCTAGGGCTTGTACACGGGCTCTGCAACGTACAATAGAATGCTCTAAACGCTCGGCTGAATATCTTATAGCTGGACTACCACAGACGAATTACAAAAGCTTATACGATATACATACTTTTAGTTAGGGAGACATACAACATAGAGGTCAAGTTAGTCCTCAGAGGTAGCAATGCATTTCTGATCGACCTAAGAAAGAACTTCGATCCTGTCTTAAGCTGACAAATTATAAGTTTATGTTGGAAGATAACACCATTTTATAATTGCAATAAATTCTCGCATGGCATGAAACCTTCGCAGGAATGGAACCTTCAAGAGTCTGTTTTTCCAGACTAATACAATTTGTCTGGGCAAGAGTGCTCTACTGCAACCCGCATCTTAGCTTTCCATCAGCCAAGATTGTGCCAAACGCTCACCTATTTGTAGCTAAAATAATATAAGCTTGCAACAGTAGGAAGAAGTAAGTCGGATTTTGTTCTAGAGTAACAAATTCGTTCACACAAATCCACAGTACACACTAGTCTACATAAATTTTCAAAGAGCACACGTCTAATAGTGTAACAATACGCCAGACAATACACGTAACACTGTTGCAAAGCAGAATGCAGCAAATATTTTGAAAGCAAGAGACTTCACATTCTTTGAAAACATTCACGTTGTGATCTCGAGTTAGTGGAACCGGCGAAAAATAAATAAACGCGTGCAAAGATCTCTTGCGAAATAACTAAATATTGATTCTAGCTTAAATCGTCTTAAAATGCATCATTAGATTTATTTATTCAAAATATATTCTGTCTTTTAAGTTGAATATTTTTTTATCTCAGTGCTTTCACTTACTTTCTTTAGTCAGGAATACCTACCTGCTTTTTCAAAATGTTCTCTAATAGTTCTATGTTTATACTTAAGTATTGCTATTTTAAATTAAATTAATATACAACACAATAATCACAACACTGTTTCTAGATATCATAAGAAAGAAAAAACAATATAAATTACGATCTTATCTAAGAAAATCTTTCAGAATAAAAGGAAACGCATCCTTCTGTTTGTCCCGACAAAATAGACAGAGGGGCTATTACTGAACTATATCGAGATACCGACAAGACGATAATCGAATCGTCTAAGCGCTCTCCAAAAGAAACAGGCACGTTCTGGTGCATTTCGTTTTATGGGATCCATAGGAGCTACAGCTATGTTCAAAGTAGCACGAATCCGGCGGAAGCGGAACGCAATTAGTTTTCTCCAGACGCTCCACTATGTAATTTAAATGGAAATGTTCATACTTTCACGAATAGACGCGCTATGGACTCGAAATGGCTCGAAGTAATGCCCTACGCCATGAGAGCATTAGATCGCATCTCTGCCCGCAATAGAGATTGACTTACTTCTCGGAAAGATTTTGCATTGTCTTCCGATCTTCAATACCAATTGCCACATCGCTTACGTTGGACTTAATTGCTACATACATACGCTCGTACCTACAATACTCGGAAACCCGCTATTGTTCTCATATCACATTAATTTTAATAAAACGATTTATATTTGTTCATACCAATAAATTTATCCCAAAGTTGTAAGTCAAATATCGCGTCAGTATTTCGTGAGATGATTATTATTTTGAATCGTATTTAACAATTTATTGACGGAAATAATTTTCTTACACCGGCAGCGCGAAATTGAATTGCATTTCCATTCGCAGTTAAATTGACTTTCGGTGCGATTCCAGTGAGTTATTTTTATTCCTTTTCGTGTCCGCTTCCTGTTAAATTAAGCGATTTCGTTTCTATCTAAGCAACTGTCTGTACAATCTTTGTACCTACTGTCACGATATCGATTCCGAAATTAGGTTGATGTCACTTTGAATTTTCACAGCAATTTTGAATACACTAACGAAACGTTAAAAACTGAAGTAGCAAAAAATCTAGCAAATAAAATGTTTAAAACAGCTTGAGACGACGGACGTAGGCTCATAATATATCATATGAAGGTTAAATGTGCCGTCAACAAATGTTTGAATACATGTAAATATTAGTGGAGATTGCTTTGACACACAAGAGTTCCCACATAGAACGCTGATTCATGCCTGTGTTGGGAGCAGATTCTTTTGAAACAGACTGCCGCACGGGATTTCCTGACCTCCAAAACTGATTCCAAGATGCAACCTCGTGAATGCGACCTTGAGACTTTGTATCTATTTAAAAATTGTAGACAACAGCCTCAAGCAAAGGTCTGAAATGAACGCCTGCCTTTTTCATTATGAACAAAGTTCAAAACAAAGTAAGTAGCGTTTTGTATAGTAATTTAAATTTCAAATTTCCATTTCAACTATTTATCTACGATGGTCGCTTCAACGAGGCTTGTGTTATGAGATATCGCTCGGCTTAACAAGCCCATCAGTACTGACTGTCAACGTAACATGGCAAACAAAGCTGGGCATTTAGTTGGACACCTTAAGGCTGCGAGGTAGCTGACAGCGACAAGGTAACAAGATAAGCGTCCGTCGCGCACGCAAGCGTCCCTGGCAGCGCTCAAGAGAGGCACGCTCGAGCCTTAACGCTTTTACGTTTAAGCCCAGCTAACTTAGTTTTCATATCAGAAGTCCTATTTGGGGTCATACGGTCATAACTATTCATAGTCTTTGGTCGTATGTCATTCATAATTAATCCTGAATATTAAGATGAAGGCCTAATGTTGCATACATTCACTACATTTTAATTATAGTATGAAGGTATATATGTACGTAAGTAAAAAGGTATTATGATACCATAAGTTGTTATAAACTATTACTTTAATCTATCCGCTATTAACATTAATATTCCAAATTAATAGACAAGCTGAATAATAAATAATTCGTATCCTTTTAGAAGTGCCACTAGGTATATCATTTACCAATTTCACTTATAAATCGAGTTGTTGTGTATTGAATCTTTAGTGTTATCCATGTGTACGTGAAAATAAAAATATGTAGTAATAGTAATACTATTTAGTGTAGAGCCGAAATTGAAATCGAACATTGTTTTGCGTAACGTGAAACACTGAATTCAGTGAGTTTTGAACATTAATACCAGTAACTGAATTCCCGCGCTTGTGCAATGATCTGGAAACGTACACAAATCTAGCGCTGTATTTTTTACTTGATTAGTTTCACATTTGTTGGTTTCAAATTAATATAAGTATGTATATTGTCTAGTAGTATTACAGAAGTCCAAAATAAAAGAACGACTATCTTCAAGAAAGCTGCACGTATTCAATTTTATTTGTAGTCGATTATTATTAATTATATTAGGCAGTTCAACATAACCTAATTATTAACACAATTTAAGTAAGTTTAAGTAATACAAACATTCATATACTGACTTACTCAAATAATCATTTAACTGACAAAACTCAATGAAAGATACAAAGAAATGTAACATTCCCACATGTAATTAACTTTTAAGGTTTTAAAAACGAATTTCTAATTACGTTACATGACCTACTCTAGTTGCAATGGTAATCATATTACAATATCTATTGTGTCACTAGTTGCCCCACAGTTTAAACATAGCGTGGCACGGTGTAACAAGATAACTGTCCGCGCACGCGATGGTCGGGACTGTCCTATGCAGCTTTAATCCCGTCATGACCCGTCGGATTATTTAAATCAGATTTAGAACCTACTCGATACCTCCTTTTAATTCTGAGTTCTCTTTTATTGCATTGCTTTTATTACTTTTTTAACACAATCCAAGTAATTTATCTTTACACAAACAAAAACCTATACTGAGTTACTACAAACAGCATTTAAGTGACAAACTCTGAGACAGATATAATAGAATGTAAAATGCCCATATTTGATTAACTTTGAAGGTTTTAAAAACGCATTTCTAATCACGTTACATGACCTGTTCTACTTGCAATGGGAATCATATTATAATATCTATTGTTATATATTTGATAGGATCAGGCGTTTCTTTGCGGAAATCCATGCTATTAAATTAGGTTATAACAGCAGTGGACCTGTAAAGGCTGATAGTAGTAGTAGTAGTAGTAGTAAATTAGGTTATTACTACTTCTCATCAATCTGCTATTATTTATGTATGATGGTATGATATATGATACCTTCAATTCATGTAATCTATATCGCATTAAGTAGTAATAACCTAATTTAAAAATATCTATAGTGTCACTAGTTGCCCCACAGTTTAAACATAGCGTGGCAGGGTGCAACAAGATAACTGTCCGCGCACGCGATGCTCTCGGCTGTCCTATGCAGCTTTAATCCCGTCATGACCCGTTGGATTATTTAAATTAGATTTAGGACCTACTTGATTCATTCTTTTAATTCTCGGTTCTCTTTTATTGCATTGCTAGTATTTTTCATTTTTTACATTAAGTAACCAGAAGTGGACATTGTCCACGAATTTTAGACGAGGTGACGGATTTTTTGTATGATATGTATGAAATCTGGTATATTTTTACTACACTTACTTTTTTATTACAAGGATTTGATATTCTGTGCGTAACCTAAAGTCTTTAGAAACAACAACTCAGGTATATACGTCGTAAACTTACGATCATGTTACAACTTCAGACATCTCTCTCACAATAACCTGTATTAAATATTAAGCTAAGTTGTTGGCGGAGCATAACTGAGGCTTTGTTATCTTAGCGGGTAATAGTAAGTAGTCATACACAAATATGTTTCTCCAAGTTCATGATATGCTTCAAAGTTGAAGCGAACTTGTAGAAAGTCAACAGACATCATCCTATCGCGGATATTACGAAACGCCTGGAACGCTTCTGAGGCTGAAATGTGTTTACTTAAAAGCAATTAAAAACAAGTACTTAGTCAGATGTTGTAAAGATGCATAGGATGTATGCATGCAATAAACACATCAATTTTTTCAACCTACAATAATATTTTTGAAGATAGAGGAATAACTGCCCATGTTATTTAAATTGTTCATAGTATCATAATTGATGAGTGTATTCCTAAAACTACACGAACAATAAAATACTAAAGTCGTTCATAAAATACAAAGTGGCATTTTATCTCCAGAACCATAGACAGAACATAAAATAGTAAAACAAAAACGAAGCAAAGTAAAACACGGCTCCGATAACGCCCGATCTTATCAATATCAGAAGAAACACTAATCGAAGCGGTTTAAATTCAAGACGGCGTCCAACCGCAATTATTTACACAATGGCTCTACACTATCCTTAAATCTGTATAAATATTCATGAAACTGCTCTATAAGGGGCCTCTTGCTCTCTTTAGCGGCGCAAACGAAACTGCGACTTTACAGCCCCCTGCATTCGCCTCCCAGCTAATTAGGCCTTAGTACCCTAGATGCGATATTGCGTCATTTTTTGGCATATAAAAGAAACTGAATTATTTGAAGGAAGACTTGTTATACACGGAGTGTCATCTAAGTATAGATAGAGTATTTTTTTTTGAGACAACATGTATAATTTAAAAAGTACAGTTGTAATTGAATGTATCATAAGCATGCTTAATGCAAGATTGCCTCAATTATTCACGACAAAACAAGATTTTTTATCTGAAATACATATGATTTAAATATACCTTTAAAAAATTATCTTAGCTTTGTCACAGATAGAATAAAAACCTTGTTAAAAACACGCTTCTGGTTTGTGTCATCAGGATAAATCTACAGAATATGTTAAGAAGAATGTAATGAGTCCAAATTAGATAACCAGCCATCTTCCAATTGCATCGTTAGACCAGCTCGATGGTACCATAATATTGCATTGTCATTGGTCCTTGATAAGTATGCAAAGTTTCAAATCAATCTAATATCTCAAAGTGCGTCAAAATCAAGTTCAAAGATTACATTGATACAAACCAAGCTAATAAAAGCATGTTAAAAACTACTTTAAACAATAACTTTGAAACACCCAGAGCACTGTTTATAATGTCGCTCACTCAGTGTATTTAGCTAGTTAGAATGCCACAGTCAATCAATGCCAATTGAGTTCAATCATTGTGTGATCTGTTACTATCAGTACCAGTTTAGAAAGAATACTCTTTTTAATTTCATTTAAATTAGTATAACAAGTATTCTTACATTTGGTGTTCAAATATTACTGTAGGTATCAACCAAGATTATTTTTAAGAAAAAAAATTAAAAGATCAACAATTTTGAATCTTGTCTTAATGTCTAAAAAATTTAAAAAGCAAAAGTACTACTAGCTTCTGACAGCAATGACTTCCTTAAATCATAGAATGAGTGTTTTGTGTTAGATAACTCGGTCTCACCTGTATCAACGGTCCGAGAGCTCTTGCCAAGTTTCTCATATAAAATCTGTTTGGTGCACTTGTATGTGGAAACACCCCAGCTTCGTAAAGACTCTAATTTAGTGGATCCAGCTCTTAGTAATGTGCTTGAGCCGGCTGCACCATTCTGCGATACATCTGGAGGTGCTATGTGAAGAGAGAACCAAATTATAATGAGTTGGTTCAATAAAAAAAAAGTATTTCTGTTAAAGTATAAGCATATTTAAATTAAAATATGAATAAACAATTTTGAAATACTTGGCCTTTTTTTATGCTTCAAAGGCTCTTTTTTATACACAAATATTAAAGACATGACGTGTATTTTTCAAATGTTCTACTGTAAACAGATACAGATATGGAACGTACATTTGATTTCAAAATTGCAAAAACTTACATCTGTTAGCTTAGTATCTTGGGAAAACAGAAATTAAAAGATGTAAAGATCAATATAATATTACCATAAGCTGGTGGGAAGGGCATGGAGCGTGACGTGGGGAACTTGGCCTCAGTGCCCGATGTGATGGAATCACTGGACTCTCTCAAGGGAGGTGTGTCTTTCAGCATCTCATGTATACTGCGTTCTGACTGGCCTGCAAACCATTATGTGTATCTAAAATAGTGTATTTGTACAATAATTTTAAGATAAATAAAAGTTCATCATTTGTTCTTCAAGTTATCATTCTTCATCTCATAAACTGATATAAAAAAATTCTATTTATAAAATTCATTAAAATTGTCATTTCAAATAATGCCAATTTTAATAAATATATCATAAGACACAATAAGTTTATATAGTTTGAACAGAGAAGTATCCCTGCCAAAATCAACATGCTGTTAAGCAATATTATGTTTTAAATTCAAATAAAAAAATGCGATTCGAAACAGTGAGTCATGGAAAATAGTTGAATATGGTCATGGAATGCATTTACTTCTTAAATTGGAATTTATGCATGTTTGCTACTTCTATATAATAAGTAAGACAATAATTAAATAAAACTAATTTTATGTACATATAATTTAAATTTGTGAAATTAAAAAAATCGCCACCAAT
Organism: Udranomia kikkawai; assembly: GCA_018250225.1. NCBI lineage: Eukaryota > Metazoa > Arthropoda > Insecta > Lepidoptera > Hesperiidae > Udranomia > Udranomia kikkawai. Next base: position 12,414 of record DWTF01000296.1, read on the forward strand.
AATTAGAAGAAATTATTTGGGCCTGTTACTGTATTATTGTCCTTGACATAATAATCCAGAATATACAAAACAGGAGTGGTGAATTAAAACAAAACCTTTGGATTTAACTAGCTTTGTTTTGAACGAAACCGAGTAAAACTATAGAAACGATTCAATGACTAGCGGCATTCGCAAACATGGGTTTGTTTTGTAAAAGGGTATATCTAAACGACGCACCACTTAGACATGTTGCAGGAGTAGTTTCTTACTTCTTTTTTAATGTCTTGCTATCACAAAATATTTAATAAAAAGTATACATTGAAATAAAACAGCTAATGCTATAACTAATTTCACAGCACTTTTCGATTCGTCTCCAATACTCTAAGAGACAGATAAAAAAAAACTAACAAAAATCATTGACATTAGAGAAGGATGGAATTGACAAGTTGACATTACAATTTATATAACAGATTAAATATTAACCCACAGGCTTGTCCATAGTTTCCAGACCTAGTAATTGATCTAGTATTCGGTATTCTTAATCTATCTTGCTTTACAGTCCGCCAAGGCCATATACAATGCCCGATGCAAAACGATACTAATAATAATAATAGGTTCTACATACGTCAATAATTATTATTAATTGATTGCTGGACTCGCTGGATCCATTTTTCATGCAGCAAAATCTCCCTACTACCGGTTGAATCATGATGTATTTCGCGGCTTGATAATGTATGGGGCTGATGTATGTCATACAGTGCATATAAACCCTTGTTGTACAGCAGATTCGACCAGGGCTGCCAGTTGTTT
>DWTF01000297.1:0-13196 GCA_018250225.1 Udranomia kikkawai
CCCACTCGTTGACGACGCACTGCTCACTCATTGACGCCAAGTTGTCCACTGGTGACCGATGCGTTGATTGCCTAGTTAACGACTCGTACCGAATCGATAGTTCTAGTTGGAAGCGTGGTGGAATGGCATTGAGTGTAATGTGCGAAGACCTTTATGCTGTCAGCTTCAAATGAACCCCATACATCTCCTTTTAAGTTTGCAGAATCTTATTTATGTATCATTTCACCATAGCTGTGTGTTGTTGTGATCGGCCAATAATGCACGAAATGATGGTTTTATTAAACTTTTAGACACTTATAAGATAGACATTTTGTCATAATATTTATCAAAACAAAACTTATAATGGATAAACCGTATGGCTAAACATTATTTGTAGTCAAAATTAGCGATTATTCAACAAATCTACACAACTAAACTACCCCTAGTTCTTCCGTGAAATCTCTGGGATAGTCTCTAACTGCGTTGGATTTTCAAGCATTTCGTTCCAGTCCTCAGAAGCACTGTCTCCGTGATCGAATTTTAGAATAATTTTTGTTTTGAAACTCAAAGCATACACATTAGCTATTTAAGTCCACATAGTATCGTAGTATTGGTTCTTCTCATCCTACGATGAGATGGCTCACTGAAACAGCAACAAAGTGTCTATACAAGCTCTATGAAAAATCAGTCCGCCTTTTACCGCTGGATTTCTCATTAAGTGCTCGTAAATGTATCAAAGGACGAACTGAAATCCTGCCAACGGATTGATTACTATTGAGCCTGTCACATACAAAGCACGTTTTCTAGTTTACGCGAATGAAAACTAGTATTGGCTGTAACCGATACGGGTATTGATTCAAGTATACGTCTATGTGTAGTATATATTCGTACTAGGGATCGTTAATTATTATTCGTGTATTATTAACTTTATATAAGTATCACAAAGAATGATCGAAATCATATCAGATATAGGTATAAAAGAAATCAGAAGTCCATTGCGTATACTAAAAATGGGCATACAATGCATTTTATTGAAATTAACAAAATAATACGAGTATGTGACTGGTCTATGAAAGGTCTAACACATCGGTTTAGTTTGTTTAGTTTTTATAATACTGATGACTTAAAGTAGTATCTTAGTAATGAATATTGAAATAGAAAAATGATAGGTTTTTGTGGACTTAGTTCTCAGGGGGCGCAATGACCCAGTGTCGATCTGAGACATAACTTAATTTACGTCTGAGTGTAATGGATGTAAATCTAGTAAATGATATAAAAATATCATTCAAGACTTATATAGGTCGAACTTGGATTTTATACTTAAAGGTCTGGTAAATAAGCAGAGGGAGGTTATTGTGAAAATTCAGTTCTATCGTATCCAGTCTGTTAGTGCTAAAGCCTTCGAAAGTGAAACGAATAACGGTTACGTGAGCAAATCCCAGCTGTGTAAAGAATATAGCATTTAATACTCGTATATCCTAACAGATTTCTGAGCTACATCTAAAATATCTTCTACGTTCTAATTTTTTTGGTTTTGTACCATGTTTGTCCGCTTAATTTTACGTAATGACTTAAGTTAATATAAAAGTGCAAAACCTCGATTACAATGTGTACTTCTATTTCTATTTAATTTTACATTTTCATCTGTTTTAACCTACGAAATAACCCAGATGTTCAGGGTTTTTAAAGACTGAACTTAATTTACCGGCACCGACAAGAACTAATTATATATAATGTCTGAATATTCTCTTCTATTTAGGCAACAAGGGCCCAGGTGTTCCAGGCATTCTGACTGTTTTACTAAATGTACAGAGTCTGAACTTGGTTTTATCATTTCAAGTATGCAGTCCACCTGATGTTAAAGGTGCAAGTCACAGGCATCAAATCCCCAACAAAGGCGAAGCAACTAAATCCAAAAGAAACTTATTATTACCTAACTTAAATTTACTTGTGATTCTTTGCTATACTTGAGAAGAGTATTTGTGTCGTGAACGTAAGATCTGCTTCATAATGGATCAGCTATTGTCTAATGAATAGGTTATAAAAGTTGCATGCTGATATTACAGTTTACCCTTTAAATATTCCAGCATATAGTAAAGTATGCTGATCTTGTTTAAACGTATATTACAACTATTACAATTATTATTCAAATATTAATATAATAGTCTTCTATGTACTCATAAACGTTCCAGGTGCTGCAAACGTTCCAGCGCTAAATATGTTGTACGCTTACGTTGTATGAAACGTCCATTACAACCAATTCAAATACTTACATAATAATAGTTTTGTATGTACTCATCAACATTTCAGGTGTTGCAGATATTCCAGAGCTAAATATGTTAAACGCTTACGTTGTATGAAATGTATATTACAACCAATTCAAACACTTACATAGTAGTTCTCCATGTACTCATAAACGTTCCAGGTGTTGCAGATATTCCAGCGCTAAATACGTTGTACGCTTACGTTGTATAAAACTTCTATTAGAACCAATTCAAATATGGTGTTCTATGTCCTTAAAATATTCCAGCATATAGTAAAGTTGCTGACGTTATTCCAAAGTCTATTACAACCAATTCAAACATTAACATAGTGGTCCTCTATGTACTTATAAACGTTGCAGGTGTTGCAGATTTTCCAGCACTAAATACGTTGTACGCTTACGTTATATGAAACGTCTATTACAACCAATTCAAATACTTACATTGTAGTCCTCTATGTACTCATAAACGTTCCAGAACGTTCCAGCGCTAAATACAGAATGTAAGCGTCTGAACTGAAACTGAACTTCATTTGCGTTACTCTGCTAATGAGCTTTGTACAGGTGTAACGAAACTTAGACGTATAGTGACACAGCGATAGAGAAACTTGGAACTGTTTGAGAAATTCCGTGATAGAAATAGTTGTTAATATGGTTAATATCGTAATTGAATTTCGATGCTATTATGGAACTTCCTAGTGAGTCTTCGTGCGGATAGTTTGGATCAGAGTTTCTAGTGACATTAGCAACATGTAGTACTTAACATTTTAGAAATACGTTATGTTTTCCGTCAACGGCATTATACACATTAATTCGATGATTTGGGTTGGCCGTACTCCTAACTCCAAATAGGAATCTCTTTACAATTTGTTAAACTATTCCAAAGATTAGCTCGAAAATAACCTAACACGGATGTGTACGTAACTTCTAGAAATTACATAAGTTCAAAATAGACGATGCATGCGCTCCAATGTTGCAAATGTCGAGATCAATTGCCCTTTCCATCCCTTCCCCAGGCGCAGTCTATCAAAACGGACTAATCTTCTAAACTATTGATTCAATTTCACGTGAGCCTTACATTGCATCAGTAGTAGAATTACTCTATCACTTCGAATATTTCGTTTCGCCTTTGTATTAGGTTGAATACTATTACTTTCATTTTGGGTCTTCACGAGGATGTACTTTTGTGAGAACCATTCATTGCATCAGTAGTAGAATTACTCTATTACTTCGAATATTTCGCTTGTATTAGGTTGAGTACTTTTATTTTTCTTCTTTTTGGTTTTATAAGGATGTCAATTTGTAACAACCATATATACAGTACTAGATTACACCACAATACCAGTACTAGATAAGCTCTATAGATCTTGCAGTTTATGACGTAAACTGCTAGTCTTGTTGACCAGTGCATAGGTAAGGTGACAGATCGTCCTATCAGTTGACCAACGAGTTCACAGACGTGTCTGAGTTTTAAAAAAATAGCCTCCACATACTAGTAAAGCGTTGTAATAAATGTCCGCTTTCATACATTAGATTCATTTTCTTTATACAAATTAAAGTCTTCACGTTTATAATATGTGTAGCTGCTTACTAAACTAGACAATGCATATGACAGTGGTATCCACAAACGAGGGAATATAGGGTGTCCCCTAACTGAATGCGGTTAAGCGAGTCACATCTCAATGGCTCAAGTTGGTCAATTTAGTTGGACGAAACTTCGTCGGACTGGGTGCGACGATTCGGGATAAAACAAACTTTAACCTTGTTAAATGTTATTCTCAACAGTTACATTTGCTTCCAATTCAAGCAGTATTTTACAGTTCTCACTTATCTCTCGGTTAACAGCTTGACTCATCTCGAAAGTGTACAATAAAAAGCTCTTTGTGTTTTGTTCTTCTTGGTAGTATCGTGGCGGTACGTTTCTTTTATTATAGAGAGTTTCAAAGGCGTTTATATAATATATATTTTACAAGGATTGTTGATAATAAGTACCTGGTATCTATAAAAGATTACTAGATGTACATTAGTCAACTAATCATCTGATGTTTCGTGATCTCCGATGACTAACTGTGAAAAAGGTAACAATTGCATAAGTGGACGTGTGAAAAAAAGCTAAAAACATTATTTATAATTAACTTTTATTTTCTTTATCATTATTTCGGATTTCATCCCTACGTCTATAAAAAATATTAGAAGGTATAAAATAAACAGCAGTTAACATATTCACTATTTTTCACATAAAGAGAACAACTCAAAAGTACTTATACCAGTTCAAGCTGGGGGTATATATTATATTACCAACTAGCTGTGGTCGCGGCTCCGCCCGCATGAAATTTTCGGCTCTTTTTGGCGAAACATTGCTTCGTCGTTCGTTCGTTGTTCGGCAGCCGCGTATCGCGCGCCGAACGCATGTTGAATTATTTTAATTTTACATTTTCTCCTAAACTATGCGTCCAAATAACATGCTATAAAAGGCAAAGTTTATCTACATAAAATTATCTTGACGATGAAGTAAATTTCAGTCGTAAGGATTAATACGCCTGCCTGATAATGATGTTCAGAAAGTACCTTTTATTTTTAATATTTTTTTTACCTAAAATGCCTTATTGTGACTTATTTATAAGAGATAGAAATATAGTGCCGCAGACTTATTTTTAGAACTATTAAAAATCTATATTTTTGTAGTACATTGTATTTAGATATCATTAACCATTGAGCCAGCGTACGCGGATAAATCACTTTGTTAGTTAAACTTCAACCGCAATTTTTACTAGCCGATAATAGACATTTGACATTAATTTTCGTACTAAAATTCAAGTATACGACTGACTGACATTTATCAACGCAGAGCCTAAACCTACTAACTATACTTAGTATTTATAAAATTTCGCACAAGTTTTCTTCTATGACGTAGGCCATCCATCCATTAAGGAAGGATTATTCAATTCCACTCCTAGAGGGTTCAAATAGGGGTCGACAGTATACTTTAAGATTGCAATTCTTTAAGATTAGAAATAGGGGATATAAGCTGAAAGGATGTATCCAGGCACAAGCCAAACCATCAGGGCTAGAAACTTAAAATATCACACGTATGTACCTCTTATGTCCCTTATTAAAATGATTTCGCAAGAAAATTAAAATTGCGAAAAAGAAACATTTTTTTAGTAAACCAGTACAAATCCACATAATGAAAAAACTTTGTTTGGGTTAGAAAAAAAACAATGTTTTTCGTAGGGTACGCGGGCGAAGCCGCGGGCAGAAGCTAGTTATGAAATAAGAAGGCAGTTCATTTTTAATACACCTTTTTATTCTTAACATCACAAATATTTCGACACAAATAGGTATCAAGCAGTATTAAAATTGTTAGTTAAAAGTGTTAAAACATACATTACAGGATTCATCCATTTATGAGCTATATTATCCTTTACAACACAAATTTACAGTTACCAAGAAACAATTATACAGGATAATGTTAAACAATATTGGTTTCAGAAATCCATAAATAGCTATGATTTTCCCTAAATGACCTTATATTATTATTATTTCAATTGGATTCCCAGTAAAATAATTTCATGAAACATCAATTCTGAATTTGCAACATACGATTATATTTACAGCTTGGTTTTTATTTATATGAAAAAAGTGTTAAAATAGGATAGGTATGAAAGATTAAAATCAGGGAAGTGGTAACTTTTAGAGTAGAAAGTATTTCTTAAATATCTAAATTCTAATGTTAACTAGGAAAAAGTAATTATAGTAAGCTGCCACAAAATTGGTTTATCCATTCCACGATTATTATCCTAGTGACATGAATGGAGCAAAAAAAACCTTAAAATTATTGTTTTTCAGGCAAAATATAAAAAAAAAAACCATAATTTACACACAAAATAAATACGCTGGGTATTTATTTTTATTACAGAAAATAAAAATGTGGTCCCTTTTAGAAAGTTTAGTTTTTTTTGTATGCTATTATTATGTTTAATTTGATTATTACGTTTGATAATTATATACCTTTATATTAAGCCTTCGACACAATATGAGCTTTTGGTTTTCACGTGTATGAAGAGACCACAGAGTTGTGAATCAAAGATTTCTTCTTTCACTTTTTATGGAAGAAATCACATGTGATCGTTAGGGACAATTACTTTTCAATGGTATCGTATTAATTGCTGTACCTACTTTCAACCAATTCAAAGAACATTTTGAAAAATGAATGAAGCAATGTCGTTTAAAATTATATAAGATAGGCGCAGTACTTTTAACTTACATAATTCTTACAATGATTTTGTAATTTTGTTCAGATAATGTTTACCAAAATGTTATAATTCATTTTAACCTAAAGCCTATATTTTGTTCTGTAGCAAAGTCAATATATTTACATGAACTAAATTAACTTTAAGACATCATATACATCGTCAGAATATGTTTTCACTTTCTAGTCAACCAAGATGATTGAATTATGACATTCATAATAGTCACTAAAGCAAAACATATAGCTTCAAGATTCTATCCGAATGATTAAAAACTAACCTAATTTTACAAGTATTAAGATTTAACGAAGCCACAAATTTCATTCTCAAACTTTATAAGGGGACACACCAATCATATAGGTTAAGGTAACAGTTTGTGGGAGCTTTTACAGTTGAATATTTTAATTTAAGCTGTCATTTGTTTGTTTATACGTTTTTCATGAAATTAGAAGAACTTTATATGTTATGCTATTCTTGTCAAAAATCCGAAATATTACAAGACCCACAAAATCTACTCTTCTTTAGTAAGTAATATGAAATATTAAGTCGACTGAATATGGTTTATTTTTCCTTTTCACTAAATGTTATTAAAAAAACAAAGATGTGTCTCCAAACCCCTTATTCTGTCACAAATTATAACAACTCAAAAACGACAATAAAAATAATACTCGAATCGAATAAGGCAAATCAAACAAACAAGACAACAAAAGTGACGAAAACTAAGACGAATTTATATTATGTCACAACCGAAATAGTGTGTGGTTGTGTATGCGTGAATTTATATGTGCATGTGTAAGTACAGAAAAACGTGCATGTTTTAACATTTTGTAGCACTAATTAATACCATTTATTATTTTCCTTTTTAATAATTTAATAAATTAACCATGATGACCAAGTTGTTTAACTTCCATTATTTGTGTCTATCCTTGTTTCAAAAATATATTAATTAACTTATATATAGCATAATACTAATACGACTGTCTAATACTTAAGTGAAGTTATATATTGAAATCATCAGATCTTCTATGTAATAAAGGTATTTCATGCTCCACAGCCAAAAGGTATCCTATTATGAGGATATTATTTTGACTTTAAAAAATTGAGTTTGGTTGTTATAATTTGCGATGCATTGCTAAAAATATCGATATTAACACATTTATATTTAATTTGTGGCTTTCTCGTCTCTCGCAGCAATCATCTTAGGCTCTGCGGCTTAAATTACTACTGCCTGTTTGATATGGACATTGGATTCTTTACTCACTAAAAACTGTTAGAGCGGCGTACATTAATTTGTTTAAATTTATAATATTATTCTTTATATCTGGGTGATATCACCTCCTTAATTTCACTTCCTTATTGTATCTCCAAAGTATAAGCGTCTAAAAAGTTAAGTTTTAAACCTTATAAACAACATTTTAAAGAATGGTATGTCCCAAAAGATACATTTTATTTAGAAGGCTTGTCTTCATCCAGAACTGACAACACACAAAAAAATAACCAGGAAATAAGTTTATTTTTATATAAGATCTAGTCGTATCCACTTACTTACATTCACATCTCATTAAAAACATGTACACATGTAAAATTTGATATGAAAGGACATTTCTCCATATTCTACACAATATAACCGATTTCAAAGTAATTTAACACTACATTTGCGTGCGACAATACAAATATGCGCCCGCTCTTACAGTGACGAATGACGATTAAAAAACTTACGTAACACTAAGGGTTGGCATACAATTTATTAACCTCTATTGGACTAGCTCCTTCACTAAACCTACTTAGAAATTATATCATTAATAGCACATGGACCAATACGTTACTATTATGGTGTATAGATTTGCTTTATTGTAAGTTTAAAGGTGGCATGTATGTGCTGAAAATAAAAGGTTCAAGAATTCACGACAATAACGCTAGTGTAAATTAATGTATGATATGTTAGAACTCTGGTGTAAGATAATGTTTGACATGTTGACTGGGGGCTTTGATCCTGGACAAGTAAGTAATGCAGAGGCACTGGAGCTTTCTTTAGATTTCCCAGAGCTTCTCTATACTCGTTCTGTATCACCAAGGGTCACCAAGGGAGTTTTAGTAAGTAAAACATGTTAAAGTTACAAGTTAAAATGGCTCATAACTTTCTTGTACGCTAGCATAATTGTGGTGGATTTTTGAATATTTTATATTCAACATGTAGGCAACTAACACTCAAACAAGATGTGACTCCATGAATACTATCTTATTGTTTTACATGTAGTTGTTTGATTTAAAATTTATTAATTTAACTTGATCATGAAGACCAAAACTAAGTAACACTTTGATTTGTATGGAATTATAATTAATATTTGTACTTATATTTAATAGTGTGAATATCCAGGTAAGTCACTTAAACTTCGTGCGTACTTTCATACATATTTATAGTTTATAAACAGCTTATTCGAGTATCAACTACACGATACGTTGCTTCTCCCTAAGGATTAAGTTGGAACACCGTTCAAACCAGATCACAGTAGTAAAACATTGCTGTTTTCAGGCAGATGTAGGTGTGGCGGTGGTGCCTCCGGAGTCAACCAGAAACTGTTCTACCACCATCAAGCCGTTTATAAACTAAAAATATTCAGACAAGTGTTAAGAACTCATTTACAAACGCCACATTCATGACTATCCAAGAACTTACAAATTAATTAAAAGTATTCATGATTTTATCTTAATTTTATAGTTTATGATAGCAGACTACTAGGATATCTGTGATAAAACAAATCGACAACACATTATAATACATCACACCTATGAAAATACGATCTATTTTAAAATATGGATTCAATAAATAAACACAAGACTCAAATGTACTGTAACACACTCTCACAAAACACTTAGCTTGCAATAAATCATAGATAGACATGGCGCTTGGCGCGTCTATTTTAACCACGATTTATTTCATTTCACTGTATATTTTTACCAAAATAGTACGTTTGTCTAACATGATAGGCCCGTGTTCTTATAAAGGATGAAGCTTGGTACACCAAGTCTTCAAAGAGATAATCAAAAGGTCTTAAGACTTTTTCATATTGTCATATATATCACTTTGAAGTTTTTATGTTAATGGAGATGCCGTCTGCAATAATCTGTAATTGTAGTAATGTCTTTAAGTATTAAATTATTTTTTGTAAGGTAAGCCGTAGAATTTTGGCACTAAGTGTCAGTAAATATATTTGCAATCAAGACTAATATAGCATCTCGAGTTCCAAGTAGCAAGTTTCAAGCTGGTTAGAAAAGCATTATACTAAAAGGTAAGAGTAATAGGTTTGGTTTTTACATTATCTAGTGCAGTACGCACTAGAGAATGGTTTAGCAGGTTTCCAGGTCTGTACCTATCTCGATAAGGGCTAGGTGTACCAAACGTCATCATAAGTTAAAAGATTAAAACATTACAATCGAAGTCTTAAAACTACATCAAAATCTAAAACACACTACAACTAACTATAAATATATAAAAAAAAGAAATCAGAACTTCTAAGCGTATAATGGACATTGTGCGGTATATTATTATTATTATTGAAGAGATTTTCCTTTTCACTCCGTGAAGTTTACAGTAGGACTATAGTAACAGTTTTAGTTTAAAATACAGTAATAGTTTAGTCACTAACGCCAGTACTGGGACACATATAATTATTACTTGAAGTTTCATTATGTATACAGTTTAGGCGCTTTAAGTAATCGTTAAACGTCTCCGAGTGCTGTTTATAAATAATGAAGTCAAACGGATTTGTACTCTGGACCTTAACCTACAGCTAGCAACTTAAGGGTACCAAGCCGCTCAGTCTCCGAATTATCCGAATGAACACGTTGATAGGACGATGTATGCACCGATAGTCACACGAATCACAATTCACGTCCGAAGGCCAAGACTACGACGCTACTTGGAACAAACTAGTTACTAAGATCACGGATTCCGTGCAGATGGCACCACAGTGGCGCCATGGTATATTTTGTGTATGCTTTCTCCTAGTATTTAGCGACTTATTGGCAAACAGTAAATAAGTGATAAGTTACAATTTATGATGGAAAGCACCTTATTGGTGCCATCAAAGTCCTGGACGTTAGGCGCCACAATGAACTTGGTCACCACCTGATGGTAAGGCCATCGCTGCCTATGGGCATTTGTAACATTAAGGAAGTCACTAATACTTTATCGATCTTTAAAGAAAGCTTTCATCGCGCCTTTTTGAAGAGCCCCAATTAGATTTATATTTTCATTTCTCTTAGAGTTGTCTTAGAAGTCGACTTCATTACAGTATATAGGGGATTGGGATGCCCCATGGGTCCTCTTAGGTACAAAAGCGCCCTATTCATTATCCACATTGCTGTACAGCCCCACCAAGGTCATGCACGATGCTCGATGTATAACGATAGGCTTAGATATAGACTTGACGTACGTCGATAATTATTAATTACTGACGTACGTCAATCCTATCAACGTCACTATTGTTGTGCATCAGGCATCGTGTACAACCTTGAGCTGGACTTTGTACAGCCAGAAAGGATGACGAATAAGGCCAAGTTAGTTTGTCACAAGTAGCGTCACGTCACCCACTACGTCTCACTGTCGCGTATGCTGTCATCGGTGGCCAGCCGTATATCCGTGAGCGGGTTACCGTGCACGCGGAACCTGTACACGCACGTGTACGTTGGGTTGCCATGGTTACTCTCGACCCTCAGCTCTATGATGTCGAACGCGACCGGGTATTCCACGCCGCCGATGTTGGTCGTCTTGGGATACTTGACGGGGAAGTACTGGATGGAGGTGCCGTTAGCGTCGTACATGTAGTCGCCGAACAGATGCGGCTCGAGATCCATCTCGCCGTGGAGGCCCTGGAACATAGATGTGTTACTAGTGTGTGTATGAAGATGTGTACGGCCGTATTTCAGAGACTAGTGTCTATACTTCGTAATTACCAAGTCACTAATGTCACCAACCAACAAAGTAATGTTGGTAATTACCAACTTGTGTTTCAACAATTCTTTATCCACTAATATAGGATTGAAATAAATATTGCCTATAGGGTTAAAATTCTATTGGTATTAAAATATAATAACAGTATAACCGTTTTAAGTATTAAACTTGTACATTAATTTTAGCTGTTCAATCGGTAGAAAAGCAAATTTAATAAAGCATCAGAAAGAAGAAGATATAAAGCATAGAAATTTAAAATTGATGTGCAGCAGTAATTATGAAAATGTTAATACATAGTTACTGTTTTATGGATGGCATGCAATGTTATAAGCTCGTTTCTTACAGTCAGATGTTGTATTTCTCCAACAAAGTTCACATCAATTACTATATTATTACAACATAATTTGAATACACTAATGATATAGGATGATGCGGGAACAGGAGATAGGCATGCATGGTGGTCATATATTTTTTTATGATTGTGTTATAAAATAAGGGTCACCCTCGAATAGTTCCAGTACCACTGCTATTATACTAGAATACCGGCCATTTTTGTGAAAATTAATTTTTCGAGTAGTACTTTTCAACAGGTACTTTGATCAGAGTTATTGATTATTTTTACATTTTCTATTTATGGGACCACAAGTGGTCCAGCTAACTATTTGCAAATGACATAACATAACATAAGACAAACAATATAAAGAGACAAATAGCTTATGTATTTCTAATTTTTACTAGTACTGAATTTTGAGTTCTCATGCTGAAAAAACATACAAAAAAAAAACCCATTTCATAAGATTTTTTTGCTATGCAAATCTTAATTTAAAATTGTTCTTCTATAAGTAACCCAAACCCACGTTTAGAACTCATCGTTCTATTAAAAACCGTTAAATTAAAAAAAAAAAAACAATTATTTGAGTAAGCAAGAGGCATCATAGAAAAGTATAGATGATAAAGATGAAAATGATGTGCAGTAGGGGTTCTAAATCTTTTCCATTTTGCGGCACATTTGCAAGTTAAGAACTTTGCTTCAGTACCACCTAGCTCCATGAAAAGGACGGTAGAATTATTTTGTAGCCGATAACTATGCTCAGGAATATTTAAAGAAAGTCTCTTTACACTTCGTACTTTGCACAATTTGGGAATACCCGATGTATAGATTAAACTCGGTACTTACATATACGGAGAAGTTCTTTGGAGCGGACTCGATCTTGCCCTCGGCGGCCAGCAGACGAGACATGTGCTCGAGAGAGAAGCCGGTCACTTCGATTATTGCGTACGTACGCACCACTGGAAATAAAGATTCAACGTATGACGAATGTATGTTTTTAGGCTTTTCCTTATTGGAGTGACTAGCATTGGAAAGAGCTGGTTTTTTTTCCCGCTACTCCAGAAGAACTATAATTTTTTAAAATACATGGCCATACGTGTATCTAGCTAATGTTATAATCTTTATGATTTATAGCAACATAACTTCGTTTAAGTTCTATCACTACGTAATTATTTCTTTGGCAATTTTGACATTTTGATGCCATTGCTAGATAATCGAAAGAAAATAAAAACCTTTAAAATTATGGAAAAGTACAGCACCAAGCAAGTAGTCTAAGTAAAAATAATCATATTTTTGTCTGTATTGAAAATATGCTAAAAATGATTTACATTGTGATCAGGGAGACATACTTAACCGAGGCGTTCTAACTTAGTCCTCAGGGGTAGCAACACATTTGTGGTTGACCTAAGAACTTCAATCCTG
>DWTF01000298.1:0-13167 GCA_018250225.1 Udranomia kikkawai
AAAGATATTTGTTCTTCATTCCATTTACGAACAATTTTAAATTTACTATAACAATTTAGGAGTCAGTTTGTCAAAATATAAAAATGATGAAGCTAAAAAGTGTTCTGATTAGTACCTCTCTCTTAGTCCTCACACCATCTTAGACCGCTTGTTCTTGCCGGCACAATAATTATTATCGTATCTTAAATCATGTAAAGTACACAACATTATTAAAACTAAGCACAGTAGGAAGAATACAACATTTAATAATTTCAATAATGATTTATTTCTCAGAGCTATTGATGTTCACTAAGCTGATACAATTCTTAATTTAATAACATTTTAATATTCCTAATAATATGCATTAATTAGAGTTCTAGCTATAAAATACAATAGTAAACTTTAGGGTCAGGCTTTAGAGCCAGCTAAAGAGTGTACGCTGGCTACAACCAATACGAAGCCTAATAAAACTCGAGCACTCTCAGAAGCATCGCCGCCACCGACAAAGCCTCCACCGTCTTAAACAGAGAAGCGTTATCAGCTTGAACATGATATCTGAACTTAAGACCCGTCACACAATCGAATCCATTAAAAGTAATCTTAACTTCAGTACCATTAACAGTAAACGCAAAATTATTAGAATCGAATCTAATGCACCAGTTTGGCAGTCGCTCACAACAGCTTCGCTTAGGCTCCGACTAAGGCGAGGTGACGGCCGCGGCCTAGGTCCCCTAAGCTGATGTTAAGCATAGAATATAAAAAGTATAGTTACGTCGAAGGCTAAGTCGGTCGCGCACGATTCACACACAAGACTCATCCCTGTTTAGTCCCATCCACAACATTTCAAAGCGTAAGTTCACAGAATCAAAACATAATCACTTATTGTGCTCACACCAATCGACACACAGATAAACACATACTATAATATCAATAATAATATTAATGTACCTACAAAATAAACTCTCATTCGTACTCTTACAAAGATTTACATAAAAATAAATACGTACATAGATAGTTATTATACATACGTAGAATACCATAGTTTAATGTATTTTTTAACATTTTAGTTTACTCGTTATTACATTGTGCTGGTGCTTCAATTATACAGAATCGTTTCACTATTTTAACTATAGTTAGGTCTTTTGGCAAAGTAAGCGATGACAGACGTGTGGCTTTAGTCGGCTTAACTCTATTGGATGACTTAAAATTAATTGACTCAAAACCTTCACTTTGAATTGGAAAAAACGAAACGGGTTTGGGAAGTTAGTTCAATGAAGCCTTGACCAATACAGCTTACTCACTAGACTAGATGGTAATAATTTTATGATGTTTATCATTATCACATTCGCTCACATCATTCGAACGTAATGACTCAAATTTAAAAAGAAACATCTAATGGATTTCTACACTTACATGAGGTTTTAGGTACGTTTATACGAAAACAAAATACATAAACATTATTAGGATCGCTAAATCAATCGACATAGGAACGAATAATACTCTACAATTTTATAAGTATTTGGGTTGACTCGACTAGTTCAATACATACATCGTATGAAAACGAAAACAATAAATGCCAAAGAATTTTAATAACCAGAGATTCTGTCATCTTCTGAAGAGTCACCGTTTGAAATGAGTTAAATTTAAACAACACACATTAAAACTATTTCATATAGTCATCGACGCAACAAGCAAATTTAACTTAAACAAAGGTAAATAGATTGTTTAATTTGTAATAGTTCTAATAAAACATTTATTTATATGAATTAAGCTCTCTATCGTTTTAGGCTCATTATTCTCTGGAAGGGCAAAGACAGCTTCCGAAGTAGAAATGTTAGACCATTTTGTATTTTAATTAGCATCTCGCGCGTCTCCTTTTCAAGCTCATAATATATTCGATGTTCATTGCACACAAGAAAGAAAGTAAAATTCAGGCATAGTTTAATAACTTTCCTGTATCCACTAAACACGTTTATCGAAGTCAATCATCTCATACTTTGTGCATCTGAGACGCTGGTCTAACAGCTTATATCTATAAATGGCAGGGAAGCTCAGACTGAAAATACTGAGGAAATTAGTTTTTTATCTGTAATTGATTTATAACCTAGGAAGTACAAATCACATTACATTGAAGCCATATTTGCCATCCCAGAATGATTTAACAGTATTACGTCAATTCTATTAAACATTTATATAAATAGTGCCGTCAGCACTGGTCATCGAACGACGTCGTTTTTAGATGTCTTTATAAGACATTTAGTTAAATATATTCCAATTTGATCATAAAAAAGTATGTATTCCAAGTGTATTTAAACACGTGTCATAGATTTTAGTGACCGTCGTCTACAATCGCACTTAATCGTTTAATATTCTATCACGTCCTTTACAAAGCGTTATGCTAAACAAAATGGCGGCCGTGCTCGCTATACCGTTTATACAATATTATACTATGTAGAATTTATAATGCGATAGCAAAATAATTTTCATTAAATTTAGACATTCGCGCAAGCGGTGTTTCGGCTAAACAAAATGGACTGGTTACGCTAAAAATCGTATATAAAAGCACTACTGATTGTATAAGACCGAATTCAAAAATATCCTCAGAAATATATTTTAAATGGCGTGTACTATTTTTTCAATGATGCTACTAGAAAAGAGTTTTAGAAAAAAATGGACGTTTCTGTTCTTAGGTCGAGAATTATGGTTATTGACATTAAATTGGATGCGGTGAGGACACTCTTTGCTCGGGGTCGCTGTGCCGCGGGCTGCAGCAGGCTGCAGCCAGGGCGCTCCACTCCAGGATACTTCCAATTCCATTTTCATTCTTGGTAATTTTTAAACGGCTACGATTTTATCGAACTTGAAAACAGTCTGTCGATTGCATTCATATATCACAAAAGTCTTTAACTGTATCTATTTGTAAGCTTTCTCATGCGAAAAATAGTCCTCAAAGGTGCTATCGAATGTTTCATTCTCTATCACAGCCTCACAATCCTTACACAAATTACTCACTCTTTGGTTCCCACATTCGAAAGCACCTCTGACGAAGCTCACTTCTTCGATGAGAAGGCTACAAATAGACCCGACACCTAGAACTCAAGTCTGTACGCCGCGCACGAGGTCTCGTGGTCTTGCAGGTTGATGGTGCATCGTGACGCGGATGGCGACAAGTCGATCTTGTACTTTTCCAATGCCTCCTCATTCTCGGCTACCCAATAACCAAGAACATCGGTGTCGTATGTCGGGATGATTGTCACTTCTGAAATGTAAAAGATGATAGTTTAAAAATTATATTAGTAAATGATTTTAATAGATATTTCTTAAATAAGGCAATTGATTACGGTTACTGTATAGGAATTTTGGGTAACATTTTTATTGGTGTTTAGAATGAATATGTTAATTTTGTATTACTTACCTAAGTCTTTGTCTTCCCAGGTCTTTTTGGCATCCAGGAGGGCATTGTAAATTTCTTTGGATGGTTCAGTTCCTGAAAATACATAGTAACGAGCTCGGACTCTCTTGAAGAATTCAATTGCAGAGTAATATGAATTGCCGTGATGTGGGACATATGTAAGCTCCATGTAAACAGGAGCAGCAGTCTTCTTCTTGCTTGGGGATTCCGAAGCTCTATTCTTCGCTTCCTTACTCTTTTCTTGATTAATCTTATTTTTGTTCAGAACGGTTGAACTGGGTGTTTGTTTTTTTGGCGTACTCTTACCGTCTGATTGAGGTGGAGGTCCGATAGGACTTGGCAATCCTAGTGGTTTGCCCCACGACTCAATCGGATCCTTTGATTTACTCGTATGTGACTCGGAGCGCACTGATGTTTCTGATTTAGACTCATGTTTACTACTCGATGACGAGAAACTTTCGGTTACCTTTTTAGATTCGGACTTCACGTCTTTTAGTGAAATGCTGCTTTCTTCCTTACTTGTCATTTGATGGCTTAAACTCGATTGACTGCCCAATTCATATTTTGCAGTAATGCTTGAGATTACTTCAGAACCACTCACTTTCTTGTGCTCTTCGATTGCTTTTTCAAATTGTTCATCAGCTTCTCTTAAAAATGTAGCATCAGAAGTTTTGCTAATATGTGAAAATGCTTCAGATTTTTCTTTGGTTAAAAAGTCTTCAGTCATTTTTGTGACCGACTTGTCTAATGAGTGAATTTCAGTCTTAGCTTCAGAATGGGTAGACGACGTACAAGATTCATCTTCCGGCAATTGCCCATAAATTGAGGTAGACATTAGATCTCGTTGGTAGGATGATAAATCGTGATCTTCCTTTTCTGTTACAATTTCCTGGCTTGTCTCTCGTTGTTGCGATAATTTTGTGTCAAGTTCAAAACTCAGGTTTGATCTTGGTGAATGTGCTATTTGAGATTTTGTGCTACTTGGACTTCCTTGACCATCATCATCGCTATAATACATGCCACTACTTTCGGTGCCCCAAACGTGCGTAGCAGCTCTGGATCCCCTGGAACTTATATCTGATGGAGGAGAAGATATTCCAGGATGATCCAGGTCATCACTAGCTGCAGACGAACTTCGCATATCACCAGTCTTTGAAGATAGTTTTGAGAAGGATTTTTCGCTCTCGCCTGTGTCTATGATCTCTTCAAACTCCTCTTTAAACTCGGATATGGTAGTTTTTGTGGATTTAGTTGTTTTAGTAACACCATCGCTGCCTTTACTGACTGTGGTCGTTTCAACAGTTACTTTTATCTTTTCTGGGCTAATCACTTCTTTAGTCGTAACTACAGTTATTGTTTGAGTTATTTCATTGTCACCTTCTTTTATAACTTTAGTATAAGTATCTGTTTCAGTAGTAATTTCACCCACTGGCGAGCGTTGTTTCTTTGGCTTAACTTGACGAGGTGTCTCCTCCTTTCGTTCTAAGGGTAGGTCGTCAATTATTGGTCGCTTATCTTGACTTGTTGGTTGTTTTGCGATTTCTTCTAACTCTTCGGGTGACCAATCATCTAAACCAGTACCCAGCGGTAAGTAAGTTATTTGAGTGCGTACATCCTTTGTTGTTTCCACAGTGCCATCTTCTTTTGCATTTTCAGTTATAGTTTCTGTAACTGTTTTAACAGCTACTTCATTCGTTTCATTATTTTTTAACTCTTCCTTTGTTACATATGTTGTTATCGTTTGTGTTATTTTTTCACTTTCGGTAACAACTATGTTAGTCTTCTTGTCTACGGAAGATTTAATCTTACCAGTCGAAGTCAATCCTTGTAATGCAGCCTGTAAATGAGTATCAGATGTCTTCTGGAATTCAGATATGGTGATTTTAACATCTTTGGTTGTTTCGATTGATCCATCCGGGTACTCATCAACGATAGTAGTTTCTACAGTTGTTCTTACACGCCTAATGCTTTTATCTGTACTAGCTAATGTTTCGCGTTTCGTTTTCGTTGTAACTGTGCGTTTTATTGTAAGAGAACCATGTTGTACAAGTTCATTTTTAACGTCAGATTCTACTGATGTATCCTCGACTACCTCACTGTCATCAATGTAAGCTTCCGGTGGCTCTGTGTCTTCTTCAGCGGTTGTCTTTAGGTATACATCAGCTATGGATACCTTTTCACTCTTTTTTGTTATAACTGTTCCATCGGGATGTTCATCTTCAATTGTAGTCTTAACAGTCGTCTTAATTTTCTTTGATCTTATCTGAATATTTTCAAATTCTTCTCGGATAGTCGTAACAGTTGTTTTTCTAATTATCGTAATACCGTTTTCAGTAACTTCTTCTGTTTCCGAACTAGTCTGAACATTAGCTTCACCAACTTGATTATATCCTTCTAAGTTTTCATCAAATGAATCTTTACTCAAGTCTGCAATAGACACTTTCACATCTTTTGTGACTTCAGTGATTCCATTTGGCAATTTTGTTTCTGTGACAGTTTCAACAGTTGTCTTCACTTTTTGTCTGGAACCATCGTCAGATGAAAAGATTTCTTTTATGGTTGTTGTTGTAACGATTTCGGTGACTTCTTTACCCTCCCTGATAACTGTTCGTTCTTGCGTGTCCGTACTTACTGTCTTATCCTCCATTTTGGAAAACCCTTTTAGATCAGGAGTTTGAATCATAACATCAACATCTATTTCAGATACTGAAGTACTAGTATCCACTGTAGTACGTGAGGAACCATCTGGATATTGATCAGTGGTTGTTATGGTCGTGACTGTTTTTAGTTTCCTCATAATACCAGTATTATCGGAGTATCTAGTTTTTACAACTCTGGTTACTATTTTCCTTTTTATCACGATATCCTTTTCCTGTATTATTTCTTCATCAATACTTTCACTTTCTTCTGGTTCACCTGTGGGAACTAAATCCTTAAGCACATTTTCAACTTTATTGCTCTCTTCAGGTTCACTGAAATCAGCGCTTTCTCTATCTAACTCTTCTGGAACTAACGTTTGTAGACTTTCATCGACTACAGAAACTTTTTCACTGGTTTTGATTATTATAGAACCATCCGGATGTTCGTCTTCTGTAACAGTTTTAGTAGTTGTTTTAGTTCTTTTTATCTTGTCGGTTAAATTATGGTATTCTTGTTTTGTTATCGTAACAGTTATTTTCCTCTTGATTATTACACCATTTTCGGTAATAGACTCAGTTTCAGTTGAAGTTAATTCTTGAGGTTCACCTACTACATCAAAGCCTTCCGGTATTTCTTCTTCAGATTCCACTTCATAATCAGATACGGAAACTTGCACATCTTTTGTGACTTCAGTTACACCTTCTGGCTTAATCGTCTCTGTAACAGTTTCAACTGTAATTTTTAATTTCCTCCGTGACTTATCTTTTGTGGTCAGAATTTCTTTTATCGTCGTCGTTGTTATAATTTGAAGCACTGTTTTGCCATTAATAACTGTACTTCTTTCTTGCGTATCTACTTCTACTTGCTTATCTTCTACTAATGAGTAATCAAGCAGTTCAGTAGACTCAATAATATCGTCATATCCGATATCGGTTAATGACGTACTACTGTCTACTTTTGTGCGCGAAGAACCATCCGGATAATTATCTGTAGTAGTTATAGTTGTTACTGTTTTCAACTTTCTAATATTTCCAAGAGAATCAGCATATTTAGTTTTTACAATTCTTGTCACAATTATTCTCTTTATGATGATATTTTCCTGTTCAATTTCTTCAGTTTTGGTAGCTACACTTTCTTCTGGCTCACCAATAGCAATAAATTCACTTAACAACTTATCTACGTTGCTACTAGAATCAATCACTATTTCTTCAGTTTTAACTTCCACGTTCTTTTGTACATCCTTAGACCCATCAGGGTATTCTTTCACAATATTTGTCTCGACTGTAGTTTTGATTATCTTTTTACTGTCATCAATCCTTATTGTCTCCTTCTTAGTTATTGTTGTAACGGTTTCAATTATGTCAATATTATTTTCTCTTATGATACGTTTACTAACATCTGTGTCAATAATAGTATCCTCTATGTTATCGTCTGTTTCATCGACTTCACTAACAAAATCAGACTTTGTTTCTGTTTTGGGTATATCTCTTTGTATTGCGGAAGACTCTAGAATAGGTTTTTCTACACTATCTTTATCTTTAGTTTGGCTACTACTTAAATCAAATTTCTGATCAGTAGTGTCAAGGGAAAGTTTTTCTATTTTACTATCTTTGGCATATAAATCCATTTGTGAGGTAGACTTTAGGCTGGAAGAACATTCAGAGAGAACAGTCTGAGTATCTTTAGTGGTAGTTGTAGAACCGTCGGCGCTTTTACTCAGAGTTGTAGTCTCAATCGTAGTTTTAACGTTTTGAGGTGTGCCATCTTCTCGCGATATAATTTCTTTAGTAGTGACGGTCGTTATTGTTTGTGTGACAACATTTTCACCTTCCTTGATAATTTTTGTTACAGTATCTGTTTCTGTTTTGATCTTTCCCATTGTTTGCATAAGTGATAGGAGTTCTGGTTCACCATCAACATCAGCCGTGGTTCTCAGTGTCTTAGGAACTTTTTCTGTAGATGTTGAAATTTTCTGCGTCAAAACATCATCCCCTACGTGAACCACTTTTGTGATTGTCTCTTCAGATCCGTCAGATTTGTCGTATGTTACTTCGCTTTGGACGCCGTCACTTACTTTAACATCCTGGAATGAACTGGGTGTTTTTGGCAAAGGACTAACTGGCACAGTTGGTGGGGTTGCCACTCGATCGAATTCGGACTGAACTGTCAATGACTCCACACTCTCAGTCTTGATACCTTGTTGAACTGTTTCATCGCCAAATGCCTTATGGATAGACTCCATCAAGTGCGCTGCGCTATCAGTTAAAGTTCTTGTTACTGTTTCTTTAGTTTTGTCCGTGGTTGTTAAGCTATGATCGAGTGTTACATCACTTTTAGTATCTTCAGCAGATTTAGAACCGAGAGACCCATGTACCCCAGGATGTTCCGAAGTCATGGATGATACAAGTTCATCTCCAGTCAGAAACTGATGACTACTTGTAGATTGAAGTGAATCATCTGTGTATTTTTCTTCCGTTGAATGTATAACTTTCTTAAGAGATTTCTTTTCAGATTTTTCTGAACTTTCAAAGCTATACTTCTCTTCTAAGCTCACTTCTTTAGAAACATCTTCAGAACTACTATGCAAAACAGTTTGTATGCTATCTCTATCAACAATTCCACTGTCGATTGTGGAAATCGATGATAACTTATCAATCTCTTGAGATACAGGAGTTTCTGATAATTTCTTGTGCATTGTTTCCGAAATGTGAGCCCTCTCTTGATGTAACATATCTGCTGTTTCCTTAGCCAATTTTGCCATGGAATCAGTCTTAGAATATTTCTGCAGATCCTCCTGTTCACGTTTTTCAACACTATCAGTCGTTGTGTCGTCCTTTTCGCTATATAATTGTGAAGATGTATCTCTCTTTGAACGTAGCATCTTAGTATCTTGTTCGGAAACTTTTTGCTTTTGAGAAATTTCTTCTGTCATACTCTCTTTTCTAAAGTCCATTCTAATTTTAGAATCTGTTTCTTTTTCATCGTCTAAATCGGATTGTATTTTTTCTAAGCTATCCGATCTTGCTTGTCCATTAAGATAAACAGTTTTCTTTTCATCAATACTTTTCTCTTCATATTTGGTTATATCGTCAGAAGTTACCTGAGAAAATTTATTTTCACTTGAATCAGATTCATCTTCAATATCTTCTAATACAACATTGCTTTCCACCTCATCCTTGGAGTGTCCATCAGGATAGTCGTCAGTTGTCGTTATAGTAGTAACAATTTTAATCTTTCTTATAATACCATTGGTATCCGCATATTTCGTTTTGATTATCTTTGTAATAATAGTTCGTATTACGACAACAGTCTCTATAATAATTTCCGTTGTAACTTTAGTAACTTTTTCTTCTGGTTCTCCAAACGCAATATAATTTTTAAGAATTTCCTCAATTTCCTGAATTGTTTTATCTTGTGCTAAGTGTTCCAATTTCTCATATGTTTTGTCTAAGCTTTCTTTAGATTTCACTGTACTTTCGATTATGAGATCATCTTTAGATGTAGTACTTGCCATTTCATCGGACTTTTCTTTCTCTTTAGGTTTGTCGTCGCTGACCTGTTTACCTTCATCCTTAATTGGAATCTTTTCATCATATGTTTCTTTGCTAGGTTCTATTTTTTCATGTTTAATTGCGCTAATACTTTCCACTTTTGATTTGTCCAAACTCAAAACATCGGTTTCTTTTCCACTTAATTTTTCCTTCGCATGTTTTTCTGAACCTATTTCTTTTTCCTCTTGTTCGGTATAAACTTTTATGTCTGATTTAACTTCACTGCGTTCTTCAGATTTAATGGGACTGGCAATCTTCTCTTCAGGTTTATATTTCTTTTCAGCGTCTATAGGACTAGAAGAAGTGTCATCAGA
This sequence comes from Udranomia kikkawai, assembly GCA_018250225.1. Classification (NCBI taxonomy): domain Eukaryota; kingdom Metazoa; phylum Arthropoda; class Insecta; order Lepidoptera; family Hesperiidae; genus Udranomia; species Udranomia kikkawai. The sequence continues at coordinate 9,897 of DWTF01000298.1, forward strand.
TGTGCCTATCCTAGAATGTTCCTCCGTATCAACTGGGCTACTTAATTTTTCCTCCACTTTAAGTTTAACTGAGCTACTGTCCTTGGGTGATGAAACCGGAATTGAAGCTTTGTCAAGAAGTTTGTCTTCGCTTCCCTCTTGGGGTTTGTCTAGCTTAGTAGTCATATCTTCAGATTTCACAATGTCAACTTCTTTTTGGCCAGGTTCACCCGAACCAGAGGAGATATCATCTAACTTATCTTTGATGGATCCGATCTCCTCAGATTTGTCTTTAGCGAATTCTCTCTTTTCCGGTTGAATTGGACTACTCGGTTTCTTCTCAGCAATTAGTGGACTGCTACTCTCCTCGCTTTCTATTGCGCTAATATCTTTTTGCTCTGTTTTCACTGGACTAGAGGGTTTATCACCAGGGGATTTATCTTTGCTAGTTTCTTTTTCTTCATGTTTAACTGGGCTCGCAAGTTTTTGCACCCCTTCACCTGGGCTGATGTATTTCTTCTCACATTCGACTGGACTTTGTTCCTTGCTCTCTGGCTTATCTTTTGTAGGTTTTATCTCTTCAGGTCTGTCTTTCCTCTCAATTTTCGCCAAGCTAAGGGAATCATCATCGAGTTCACCTTTGCCGGTTTCTTCCTTAACGGTGGATTTCACCGAACTAACGAGCTTCTGTTCAGCTTCTATCGAACGAGAAATCTCACCATCTGATATATCTTGGGTAATGTCTTTCTTTTCAGTTTTGACCGAACTAAGGTTCTTGTCATCTGGTTTATCTTTGCTAGGTTCTTTTTCATCAAGTTTATCCGATTCTACAGGACTAGGAGCCTTATCTGTACTGACTTCTTTTTCTTCAGGCTTCACCGGTCTAATTAGGTGTACCTCAGATTTCATTGGGCTCATATCTTTAGATTTAGTTTCGATAGTAACAGGACTCTTGTCATCTAGTTTATCAGGACTAGTTTCAGGTCTGGTGACGTCTGGTCTCAGTGGACTTGTAGTTTTTTCCTCAGGTTTGACTAAACTTGATATGGTGCCAATCAAAACATCTTTGGTAGATGTCATTTCTAAAACATCGTGATCTACATGAAGGTCAGTGATTGTCGTACTACTGGCCTCCTTAGTACTGGACTTGCCGTCAGAATATTCATCTGTTGTTACTACATCCGTAACTGTTTTCAGTTTGCGAGGTACTCCTTGACTATCAGCATACTTAGTTTTAACTATACGAGTTAGAATAGTTCTTATGATAGTTAAGCTTTTTTCTACAACGGTTTCCGTTTTAGTAGTTATAAACTCTTCTGGTTCTCCAAACACAACGAATTTGCTTAAACTATCTTCGCCCAATTCATCAAGATCTTCAGATAATCTTTTGATAGTTCTTAGCTTTTTATCTGTTTCTTTATAGGTCAATAACATTTCATCTGCAGTTAATTGAGATTTATCTGTCTCGGTTTCTAATTCTTTGTCTCGTATTGTCATTTGTTCGGGGGAAGCTGTTGTCTTTAAACTCGTTTTTTCGATCACTTTTTCTTCTGTCTTCTCAATCTGTCCTCCTAAAATTTCCTTATCATCGGAAGTTTTCTTATCTTCATGTAATTGAATATCCTACAAACAAATAAATGGTACATTTAGTATATCTTTCAGAAGTATTGTTATTTTATCATTTGTAATGATTATGTTATGTATGACATTATTAAAAAATATATAAGAGAAGAAAAAATTATTCCAACAACTGCTTGCAGGCAGTTCCATTTAACTTTTGAAAAATTCCAATAAGTTGGTATATTGTAAAATAATTATAAGATAGTATAATAAAGCAAACTTACATTTGAGGTTATTATCGAATCTAACTACAGACTAAACAGTTTATATTCGAACGTTAAGGTGATATTAATAGAATAATAACTATCTAAACATTGTCTACAAAGTACAATAAACAATTGCTTTAATAAATATATGTAAACTTACCTTTACTTGAGCATCCATTTCAAGTGCAAGTGTCTTAGCTACCTTATCAGGTATTTCCGACTTAGTTAACTTTTCTTCCGTAGATGGTGGCTTCTCTACAGGTATTTGCTTGCCAGATGCCTTAATTTCTTCTTCTTCAGGAGGAGAATGTGCCTTCTCTACAGATTTCTCGGGAATAGGAGCTTTAACTTCTTCTTTTTCCTGTAAAGGTGCCTTCTCTGTAGATTTCTTGAGTGTAGAGGTCATAACTCCTTCTTCCTCAGGAGAAGGTATTTTCTCCACGGGTTTTTCTGATGTGATGGTCTTAATTTCTTTTTCTATAGAAGAAGGTGCCTTCGTTACAAATTTCTCTGAAGTAGGCGCCTCAGTTTCTTCTTTCTTGGGAGAAGCTTTTTCCACGGGTTTCTCAGGTGTGGGTGCCTTAGTTTCTTCTTTAACAGGAGAAGGAGTCTTTTCTGTAGATTTCTCGGACGTAGGGTCTTTAGCTTCTGCTTTCTCCGGAGCAGGTGCTATATCTACAGGTTTATCAGCTGCAGATTTTTCTAGTGTAGGAACCTTAGAATCTTCTTCCACAGAAGAAGGTGCCGTCTCTACTGTTTTCTTGGGCACTGAAGCGTCAGTTTCTTCTTTCTCTGGTGTAAGTGCCTTCTCCAATGTTTTTTCGGGAATAGAAGCCTCAGTTTCTTTTTCTGGATAGGCTGCCTTCTCTACAGGTTTCTCCGGTGCTTCTTCTTTCTCCGACGAAGGGGTTTTGTCCACGGGTTTTTCACACGTAGGAGCTTCAGCTTCCTTCTCCGAAGCAGGTGCCTTCTCTACTGTTTTCTCAGATACGGGTGCTATAGTTTCTTCTTTCACAGGGGAAGGTTCCTTTTCCTCTGTCTTTTCGGGCATAAAAGCCTCAACTTCTTTCTCTTGAGAGGTTTCCTTCTCTACAGTTTTCTCCGGTGCGGCCACCTTAACTTTTTCTTTTTCTGAAGTAGGTGCTTTCTCCACGGGTTGCTCAGGTGTAGGAGCTTCAGCTTCTTTCTCAGGAGCGGGTGCTTTCTCTACGGGTTTCTCTAGTGTGGGCGCTTGAGTTTCTTCTTTCATTGGAGAAGGTTTCTTTTCCTCAGATTTCTCTGATACAGGGATCCTAGCCTCTTCTTCCGTAGGGGAAGGTACCTTTTCCTCTGTCTTTTCGGGCACGGAATCGTCAAATTGTTTTTCTGGAGTAGGTGTGATCTCCACAATTTTTTCAGGTGCTTTAGCCTCCCTCTTTTTCTTGAGTCAGCGCTTTCTCTACAGGTTTTTCAGATTCAGAGGCCTT